>BMAW01065336.1:39938-85058 GCA_019974015.1 Nephila pilipes | reverse complement strand
TTTTTTTTCGCAAGAGATCTTTTTTGTTGCGAGTAAATAGCGATAAACAGCTTTCTGAATCATCGACTCGTTGCTGTTTTTGTTCCATCGAAAGCAATCGCGGCACCCACTTGGAAAAAACCTTTTTCACTTCACTTCAAAAAACCTTTTTCCTGGTCCGATCGACTTAAAATTTTGACACGTTTCAAGCAAAGGTTCGTACTCTAGAAAGACCTGGTTACTGGTTTACTACGAGCGCCCTCTCTGGGTTAGTCTCGGGAGTTATTGATCGATGTGTTATGTATGCATTTATTTTCTATTACTCACCTTACGTATTTGCGTTTCAGGTCCCAACACAAACCTAACAACATCCGTGTGACTCTCGGTGACTACGTACTGCACTCCAACGTAGAGAGTCTGCCGGCGGAAGTGTTTGGGGTATCCGAGGTGCGATTGCATCCAAATTTCAGGTTCACTCCCCAAGCCGATCGATTCGACGTGGCTGTTGTCGTACTGGACAGGAACGTGCCTTACAGAGAAAACATCCGCCCCATCTGCATTCCTAGAAAGGGCGCAGACTTCCTCGGCAGAACGGCCTACGCTGCTGGATGGGGTGCGCTCGAACCTGGTGAGTATTCGTGGAATTAATAATAATGATAAATAAGAGTCAAGTTATTAGTTACAGTCAATAAATAAGTTAGAGATAATATTGCATGAAAATTATAGCATTTAAAAAAATGAGGACGGGACTGAAATATTGTTGCTGGTGTGAAAAAAAAAATGATTCGTGCGCATTTACTCGCTAAATACGAGGGTCTTCTTTTTCGAAATCCAATCGAGCTGCTGCACAACCACACAGAGTAGGAGGAGGGAATGTGCATCTCGGTAATTATATAACCTCTGCTATGACCGATGCCATCTCGCGATTTCGAGCTGATCTGTAAGAAGTAAACATAGATGTAAAACTTAAGTTCACGCCAAGGGCAATTTGCGTAGTATTATCTCGGTTTTTTTTTTTCGAGTAGAAGGGAAATAATTCAGCCGAATTCTCCGAAAAATTAGTCGAATATGCGATGAACATTTGATGGGTGATGATGTTGTGAGTGAATAATGTAGACGATTTAAAGACGGGTAGGACAAAGACGCAAGTCTGTTCAAACAAACCTTCAACAATAGGAAGGTTATGGCTGCGGGTTTTTGAGATCAAAAAGATGTCTAGCTTGTTGAGTTTTTCGGGGACTTTGATCAATGCAGCCGTTTATTATTCGATTTTACGGCGACTGCGAAGAGCGATACGAAACAAAAGAAGAATGCTGACTTCTGGAATTATCCTCGTTCATAACAACGTCAGCTCTGTGCTGCTGTAACATAACAGCTTCTGAAGCAGTTTAAATAAGATATATTTGATCATCCGGCATATAGCTCTGATTTACTTTGCACCGAGTGATTTTCATCTCTTCTTCGAATTGAAAAAAATGGCTGGGACGCCTAAGCTTCCAGACCAGTGAGGAACTTCGAAACAAAGTGCAGATCCATATCACATAATATAATTGGCGACAACGTTATTCGAAGAAAGTATCTAGAACCTCGTCCATCATTATGACAAATTGTGTAAATCTTCGCATGATTGTGTTAAAAAGTAAACAGGATCATACATAACTTTTGGTAACAAATTTATCTTGTTGTATATTCAAACCTTTTTATTCTCCATCGGAGGTTGAAAATAAACAGCTTTCTTAGTGTTCGGCTATGGAAAAGAAAGATAACACAGCTTCGACCACATTCGTTTTTTCACGGATCACAAGAAATCGCTACTCATCGAATTATTGGAGTATGAAGCTACTGTGAATTGAAGTGCAGTCTCAATTGTCCTGACATCATACCACAAACAAGGAAAAACAGCCTCCACCAGAATCAGCTGTGGATGAAAGCGAAAGCGGAGTGAGAGAGATTGTCGGATATTAAAACGGATTGTGGCATCAGAAAAGAAAACAACTACAGTCACAGTGATTGAAGAACTAAATAAGTATCTGCAGATACGTTAGAAGAAAGCTGCACAGATAAAAACTCTACAGCAGAATAACTATTCCGAAACCACTAGTCACAGATGTGAATACTAAGCGTTGTCTCAAATGGTTTCACGAACTTGAAAACTACTGATCAAAAGACGCAAGGAAGAAAGTGATATGGTCAGATGGATAATCGTTTACATTGTTTCTCACAACCGGACGAGTTTACGTCTGGAGAACGCCTGCACAAGCTTCTCATCCAGATCCAACTGTGAAGCATGGGTGTGGCTTTGTTATAATTTGGATTGAGATCTCATGATATTCTGCAGTCCTTATCATAACCTCAGGAATCCGAGTAACTGCAATGGAGTATGAGGACATTTAAGTCAATCAGGTATATCTCATGGCGCAAACATTATTTCAAAAAGAGGATTTCTTTTTCCATAATACTAACTGTTCAATCTATCAATAACTGGATAGATCTGTTCTGACATGGTTTGAGGAACAGAAATTTCCTCATCTACCCAAGCCATCTCAATCCCCAGACTTCATTATTGATGAGTCACTCTTATCTGATTTATAAAGCAGAGTCCGCAACCGTTCTCTACGACCATCCTCTCTTTTTAAGCTTTCACGATATCTCCATGAAATTTTTTTTTGATATTCCTTTAAACATCATACATGATTTATACAATTGTATTCTTAGACATATTCAGGTCATTAAACACGCCCAAGGTGTCCTTACACCTTATTAATATAGGTTTTTGTTTTCTCTTACAGTGTTTCTATTATTTTACTAATCACCTATGCATACATACATATATATATATACGCAAAATAGAGATTTACAGAAACACTTTAAAGCTGGAGATGTTGATAAAATACCAGGATTATTTTACTACAATGAGCCTTTTCAGGACAATAATACACTGGTTATCATAAATTAAGGAAAAATCACAAAAATAGCGATAACTCTTTCAAAAGTAAGCCAAACCGTGCAAAATTTGCATATGTTGTCCACTAAGAGTAGCTGAGTAAAATTGCAATATGCAAATTAGTGACGCTGCACTCGGCTTACGTCATCTGCCTGGAGCATAAAAGTCCAAGTTTGAGAGAAAGCACACAAATTTTACTGTGATTGCGACATTGAAAATCTGAGATAGCCAATTCGTAATAATGACCTCTAGGCATCATTTGCCTGAAGAACTACGATGGAGAGCCATCGGGAGACTAGAGGCAGGGCAGAGTCAATCAGAAGTGGCCAGATGGCTAAATGTGAGTCCATCTGTGGTTCATAGACTTTGGAGGCAATTTCAAACCACAGATTCGGCATCTAGGAGGTTCAGTCAAGGACGGCCAACTGTTACGACCAGTGCCGATGACCGATATTTGACATTAAGTGCACGCAGGAATAGAACCGCTACTCTGACACATCTTAGATCCTCTCTTGCTGCAGCCACCGGAAGGTTGGTGTCAACGTCAACTGTGCGCAGAAGGCTCCACGAAGGTGGTCTGTATGCGTGACGACCAGCCATTTGCGTGCCGCTCACATCACGCCATAGGAGAGACCGTTTGCAGTGGGCCCGACAACATGTCCACTGGACGTCAGATCAATGGAGGCCTGTTCTCTTTACGGATGAGTCCAGGTTTAGTCTAGAAAGTGACAGTTGACGTTATTTGATATGGAGAGAACCTGGGACCCGTTATCATCCATCAAACATCCGTGAAAGAGATGCATACGGAAGAGGCAGTGTCTGTGTTTGGGGAGGCATATCCTTAGGAGGGCGCACAGACCTCCATGTCTTTCCAAGGGGAACCGGGAATGCTCAGGTTTATCGAGACAACATCCTTGATGCTTATGTGCGCCCATATGCCGGGGCGATTGGTGATTGCTTCCTGTTACAGGACGATAATGCAAGACCACACAGAGCTCGCATTGTTGATGATTATCTTCAACAGGAAACAATTACGCGCATGGAGTGGCCAGCTCGATCCCCGGACTTGAATCCTATCGAGCACGTTTGGGATGCTCTAGGGAGGCGTGTATCTGCCATCAATCCGCCCCCTCAGACCCTTGCCGCGCTTGCATCTGCTTTACAAGAGCAATGGCTCTCACTTCCTATTGAACTGATAGACCGCATAATTGAAAGCATCACACATCGCTGTTTGTGCTGTATTGCTTCTAGAGGCAATCATATTCCATATTAAAGGTACTTTTTCTATTGCAAACCGATACTTCCAATTTGTTTATTTTATACATGTGCTAATTTCTATACTACTATTAATGTCTGATAATTTCTTTTTATGTTGTTTAATACCTTACTATGTGTTGTATATTGTGGGTAAGTTTCATAAAATTCCATGTGTAATTTCTTGAGTTATCGCGATTTTTGTGAATTTTCCTTAATTTATGATAACCAGTGTATATTGCATGAAACAAAGATTAGTGATAAAGAAATTAATAACCGAATCATTAGCTTATATAAGAAGCTAGGTATTCAAATAAATAATATTAGATATCTTTTCATGGCACATATAAAACTGATCAAAATCTTTCCCTTAAAAATGACATGAATGGTTTTTTTTCTCAATAGGTTCCAAACTCCGTCCCAAGGTTCTCCAGTTCGTGTCCGTTCCCGTGATCAACAACAAAGTGTGCGAGACGTGGCACAGGAAACAAGGCATCAACATCCGCATCCACGAGGAAATGATGTGCGCAGGATATGAGTACGGAGGGAAAGATGCGTGTCAGGTGAATTAATTAGTCTGTTGTTAGAGAAAGTACTTCTGGAATTTACTGTTTTAACGTGTATTCAGAACCTCCTGATTTTTTTGTGTTCAAAATTTAAAAGAAAAATTCTTTTTTTTTTTATTTCTAATTTAAATACATAAAAAAATTATTTTTCGTTAATCACTGGAAACAATAAATTCTCCTCATGTCTCTTTTCTTATGCATCGCTATCAACTGATTCAACTTGTTTACATAATTTACATCGTCAGCATCCATGTGTTTGCTTATGACGTGCTTGATGTGTGAACAAGAATTTGCAATTCACACTCATTCACAAGTAAAAAATTCTAATTTGACGAGTTAATGTAAGTGTTCTTTTATTGGGTTTCCGGAAAGTTCGAGCAGATTTTGAAGGCAAATTAAAACGCAGTAGATTTAAGTTTCAAAATACATTTTTTAAATTATGTAGGTTCTACAGCCTGTTAGGATCAACATTCTGTTCTACTAACTTTCTCCATCTTTAAGGCAACTTGAAAATTCCATCCTTTCAGAATCTCTTAGGTTTTTCAGCGAAAATATTTTCTATATAATTTTTTTTTATCTCGACCAATGAGTTGAAGGTTTTTTCCATGAAAGGAATTGTGTAAGGACGAAATAGGTGGAAGTCAGAGGGCGCTTGGTTTGGAGAATAAGGTGGATGTGATAGGACATCCCAACCGAGCTCCAACAACTTTTGTCGAGTTATCAAAGACACACGAGACAACGCATTATCCTGATGAAACACAAAGCCTTTCCGAATCACTGTTTCTGAAAGTTTTTGTTCATTTGCTGTCTTAAATTCGACTAATTGGGAACAATACATCTCTGAATTTTTCGCTTCATTTGTTTAGTGAAGGTTTATAATACAGGATCCCTTTCCGATCTCATTAGACACAGAGCATGACCTTCTTTGGATGATGACTGACTTTTGAGGTCGCTAAAGGTGGCTCATTCTGCTTTCACCGAGATCTTTTTCGCTGAACATTATTATAAATTATCCTTTTTTTGTCCCCTATCACTACTTGCTTCAAAAAAAGGTGTCTCTTCATTGCGTTTGTAGAGCGAGTCGCAAATGGAAATGCAATCTATCAGATTTTTCTCCGTTAAATCGAGTGGAAACCTCACATCCAAACGATTTATGTAGAAAAATCTCATAAAATACTCGTAGACAGTGGATTTTGATATTCTTAACAATTCTGCTAATGTACGAGTCGTATAGCTTGGGTTACCCTCGATCAGTGTTTTAATCTGATCATCAATGGCGGAGTGTTCCTGATCTTTGAGGTTGAAACCACCAGTTTTTAAACCTAGAAAACAACTTCTGCATAGTTCTTTCAGCTACAGCACTTTCGTCATAAACAAATATCTTATTGATCGTTGTGTTGCACTTTTGCCTTTCAGGTAAAAGAAAAGCATTAAATGCTTGTAATGCCCTTTGTTTTCTTCCATATTCAAAGACATATAAAACTAACAAAAATTAATATTTTGAAACCAATTTTTTTCCATATATATCTGAAACACCGTTTTTTACGATATGTACGCATGTTATTTTGTTTTCAATCGTTCTACGTCACTTGACCGAGGTTCAAAATTCCTAGGTCCGTCGTCAATAGCTCTCGTGTTGCTCCTAGTGCGACGTAAATAAAACCAAACCAAATCGATCGTTCTGATATATTCAGGCTTGTCATTACGCCACCTACAGAAAATTGGCTCAAACTTTCCGGTGAGTGAGTGAATGTAAGGTTTATTAGCGCAAGAGCCAGCTGTGGCTATGCTGCGCCAAACAAGATGTAACTGTGGTCTAGACATGAAAAAATTGAAAAAAGACAAACATTGTTGACAAAAAGGAGGGTCGAAAATAGAGAAGGGTAACTCGGTAATCGCTAGGGTAACCTGGGGGCACGTCACCCGTGTTTACCAAAGACAGTAAACCCCATAGAAAAGAAAAAGATCACTCGGATGTTTCGGAGTCATGAAGCCCGTACTTACCTTACGAAGGCAAGTTCCCGAGGTCCCCTGATATAATTCAGAGGGGCAGGGTACCCGGCTATACCCCCAGACGCTGGGTACTCATTTTAGTCGCCTCTTACGACATGCATGGACTACAGTGGAACTATTCTGTCATTCCCGATCACCACACGAGTTTTGAACTTTCAGGACAGCCCAAAATTAAATATTCTCTATTATTCTTTATAATAGGCAGTGAACTTACATGTTTTAAAAATAACATACAAAATCGTGCATTTATTTCCTCGAATTAACCAGGTTCTCCGCAACTCAACGCAAATGTAAGTACGCTTAAAATTCCTATTGATCTTGAAACTTACAATTTCATTCAATTTATATTAATATCGTAACTTATGGTTCACTAAATCCGCAGTTTAGTAACAATGAAGCCCAGCTTCTGAGTGGGAACGGGGTTAGACTGTATGCATGTAACGAGAGTGAGTAATTATTGTTTATTCATAAAAGGGAGAGGATAGGATATTGGTAGGTAGAAGGGGGTACCACGAAGCTATTGACGACGGACTTCGTAATTCTGAACCTCGGTCAAGTGACGAGGATGACACCTGATTAGGCCCTTCCTCTCCAAACTTCTACAACACACCGACGTGACGACTTGGGTCTAGCGTGCATCAGTCCCGTTACTCGGTGATGTTTAGTAGTAACTGGGCTCGAACCCACGAGACAAAAGTAACATCGACATAACCATGACGACTAGGCTACCGCGGCACAAAATAATGTTCATGTTGGTGGCTAGAACCAAATGCAGCTTCAGAACTGGAAATAAAATTAAATAAAACACTATGCTCCCAATTTGAATGAGTTAATTCCATTCCGTGTATACAAGAAATTATTCAATTATTAGAACTTTAATTCAATAAAAGAACACAGAGAATATCCGTTTTATTTAAAGCTATCTTCGACTAATGTTAAAGAACCCGATTGAAACTTCGAACACATTTCCAGACAAAAAGTTGTTCTAATATCCATGAAAGTTTGGAACGTTATTACGCGTATACATCCATGAAGGAGGTAGCACTTTTAAAATTTAGGGAAATTCAAAAATCCGCCATTTTTTATTTAAACACGTAAATTTCAAGAACTGTTCAGCATCACAGTATAGAAGATGAAATATGGAACACAATTTACGCATGAAAAACAAGGAATTTTGTAAACTAAAATGATAAATATTGTAAAATATCTTCTCTGTTAAAAGATAGTGAAGTCAGACTATAAAGTTAATGTCGAGCGTTTTGTTTTCGGAAAAGTGTTCCGATTTCGAGTCCTTTTCTTTAAAGTTGAGCGAAAACAGCCTTAAACCTATGCAATGTGTTTCATAAAGAAGTTTATTTCAAACGCGAAAATTTTTACTCATTCAAGAAAAATGTAAAAACAAATTTTCACATATAATATCGGGTTATTCTTGGTAAGAATATGATTTGTTTTAATTCTTGTCTGTTCTCTTGCAGGGTGACTCAGGCGGCCCTCTCATGATGGAAGAAAACAACGTTTGGTTCTTGATTGGAATCGTCTCGGCCGGGTACTCATGTGCGAAGCAGTACCAGCCGGGCATATACCACAAAGTATCCAGTTCGTCCGATTGGGTATCATCCGCCCTCCACTGAAGTATCGGCTAGTCAGTTATCACAACAACCACCGTCCATGCAAAACGGAAGCACCGTCGGCCTCTGAATTGCCCAGCGATGAAGAAGGCCATCCAAGCTGCGTGTGTGTGATTGAAAGGGATCTGCTGGAAAAGAGTTTTACGGCTCCTTTTACCTGGGGCACTCAGTGGTAAAAGGAATCGTAATGAGATAGCTGAAGTGGTGTAGCTAGTCAAAGCTATAGTCAGTGGAAGTGGGATGTATAGCATTTTTCAACTGCTCTTTGCCACCGTGATAAGTGGCTTTTTTTGTCATCAAAGTGGACCAAATGGTTTGAATACAATCATACGTTAAACGAACAATGATCGTGTTTCAAATTCTATACTGCTTTTGCGTATATATGTTTCAATAACACGCCACTTTCCCCTGTATTTCTCACCTCCTTTAATGAAAAGATTCCAAATTACTTTCGTGACGAAACTCAGTTCCAGTTATAAATTGTTCGATTTTAATACTATACACAAACATTCACGTTAAACCAGGACAAATAAACATATACATGCATGTATACAGTGGCATATCTTTGTCAAAGAAAACATAAGCTAACATCTGAAGCAGACGTTTTCTTTCCCTTCTGACTTTATCCCTCAGAGTGGGATTTTAACAAACATTTTCCCCGTAGGGAAACTTCGGAAACTATGCAGCCACAGCTTTTATTATAGATCAATGGAGCTGGAAACCATAAAATATAATTTTTCTCCTAATCCACAATAGAGAACTATAAATTATCTACATTATTTTGTCAGTTAATAATTTGTTAAAAAATTAAAACTGGTATTTTTATTAAGAGGATGACTAATTTTCCTTTTTAAAAAGCTTATATGAATGAATAAAAAACTTTATTAGATATTCCTTCTTAACTTCAAATTGGAAGCTAAAATATTCACATATAGGTTTTTATCTTTTTATAAAAGGCATTTTTATTTTATCCTGCTTTGTCCTAACAAACTTTCCTTTGTCCTTAAACATTTTTTTCTCATATTATAAATAAATAACTGGGGAAAAACTGTCATGTATTTCAATGTCATTCTAAAAACATGTAAAGCATAAACGTAAAATAAAATTTAAGAATTACAAGAATATTCATTAAAAACAACCTATTAAAAATGTTTAAAAGCAAATTCATGACATAAATCATTATATGTATTTTTTTTTCAAAATCATGACCGCTTGGATTTGGAAAATTCAAAATAAATACAACTATCAAAATGCTGCAACAGACTTCAATTAATGATTTTTTTACTTTTATTTTTCTTTTCCAAAACCATTTTTATGATTATTTGGTCCATTTTCATTACAAAATGCAGATGAAATCCGAGTTTCATTAATGAGAGAGGCAAGTTTTAGTAGAGGTACACACACACACATATTTCTCTACTTGGGTTTTCTATTTTACAACAACAAGTGTCCCGAACTGAAGAGTCCTTTGTACCTTAATACTTGACACAAAGTAATATAGGAGATTAAAACTGCTGAAAATTCTCTCTTTATTGTGATATTTTTTAACACTATTTTTTGTCTGATAGGGAATTTTTTTGATCAACTGAAAGACTTATTCATTAAATAAACATGATAGTTGTCTCTGCACGAACTCATGCAATAAAAAGATTTTTTTATTGTTCTTTGTGCTTATAGTGAATTTTAGGTAGACTATAATGAAAAATGCTGTTGAAAAATTAATCACAAATACTGCTAGAAACCCACCAAAGCGGCTACAATCGTGGAAATGTTGCAGTAGTTGTTTGCTTGTGCTGTGCAAAGTGTTTAACTTTCAACTCTCGGTTGCTGAAATATCGAAATCTCTGTGTTATAGAACCTTTTTGCTGTTCTCTAAAACTCTTATTTATGTTGCTTCCTGTTGCGTTCTTTATTGTGTATTGATCTTATCGAAATATTTTAATCGAGAGAGATTAATTTATTAATTGTATTATTTCGAAGTTTTTAACTTAAAATAAGCTTCATTCACCCTCCAAATGCAGCATTCGAAATAATTCGTCTTGGGAAAACCTCAAAGAAAAAAATAGGTGTCGGTGTTTTTGCTTCAGTCGGTTTTGTGGCTAAAAATTAATGTTAAGGGATTTAATGTTGGTTTCGTGAAATTCCTTAGAATAATAAAAAAAAAAAAAAACGAAGCAAAGAATAGTTGCGGTAGTTATAATTAAATCCTTAATATTTTTTGAATGTGATATCGGGTACTATATATGTCTAGTTATTGCCATGCTTCTCTTTCAATGCTTGGGTATTTTGCAAGCAACTTAAGAAATCTACTTTTAAATATGTGCTCGAATGAGTATAATTGCTTAAAAATCCCCGCTTGTAGTTTGTATTTTGTTTGTACACTTTCAAGTAATTTTGTATTGGTTTAATATTCTACATGTTACTTGTATCTTGTGTTTTAAATTGATTCCTTTTCTATGTAGAATGTCGATGTATATGTATTTTGTGTTTATAAAAAAAGAAGAAAAAATTATCTTTTATATAAATGTATATTTGATCAGAAATGAAAATCATATTTTCGATATTAAATTATTTCATACTTGCAAAATAGTTGTGTGTTTATCTCCTTTTTTGTTTTATTTTTTTCTTCAAATCATCTTATTGTCATTAAATCTAATAATTCCAAAATTAAAGAAAAAAAAACGATACAAATTATTTTTATTGTTGTGTAAAAACTCGATACTTCTTTACACAAAACTTCAGCATTATAAATTTTCTTTTCTAATTCTTTTTCTACTTTCTGAGCTAATAACTTAATCACTTCACGTTTACTCATAACTCAACTCTTAAACTTACTTTGGCTCTTAATTAACTTTTTATCACTAAACTTCAAACAAATTAAAGGAATGTC
This sequence comes from Nephila pilipes, assembly GCA_019974015.1. Lineage (NCBI taxonomy): Eukaryota > Metazoa > Arthropoda > Arachnida > Araneae > Nephilidae > Nephila > Nephila pilipes. The sequence continues at coordinate 73,784 of BMAW01065336.1, read as the reverse complement.
GCCAACAATACTAATTAACTCTAATTCTAGCATAATTTTATCGCATTGGGTCGATGAGTACCGCTATTTACTTTCAGCGAATACTTCACCTACGATTTATTACAGATCTCTCTTTGAAGTGTTTTTCTCTAACTGAGTGTTCTGTAAGAAAGATCTGACACTCGCCTCTTACAAAGCACCCTTTACAGGTCGACAATAGCAATTGAATGATATTACATTATTACTCAATAAAAATAAATTTCATTTTTTAATAATTTTTATAATATGTTTTAATGTGTAATATGATATTTTAGTATAAATACAGAATGTACATCGATTATGTGTAAGCCAGAAGCTGACTTTTCAAGAAATTGGATATGAAATTATTGTACATAAAATTTGAATAGTTCTATCTTTAAAATTGGGAGTTATTTTGCTTTTGATTCGAATATATTTTTAATTTAACATTTTTCAGATTACCCTTTTAATCAGTTGAATAATAGTCTTCTGGGTAAAATTTAAATCATTTTTACTGCACTTTGATTGGGGAAATTTATTTAAAAATTTTACACTTGATAGCTAGATTGTTAAGTTTTAAATTCCTCCTACCCGTAAGATGGAATTAAATTTGGAATTCGGTATTGTAGAATTTTAATTCCTGTTAAGAGTTTAATGTGCCATTTCATAGTTAGTTATAGCTTCATTCATAAAAATTAATAATTATCACCTGATAAACTACATTTTTTTTTAAATATTTCTTTTTTATTTATGAAAGGCCTTTAGAAAATTTCCTTAGTAAATAAACTGCAGACAAAGTCTCGCATTGTGTTTTAATTTATATCTTTCATATTTTGCTATTTATTTATTAATTCCTCCTTTCTTTGAAAACTAATAAGCACTTCACTTCATTTTGTATTTAAATTTAGTTTTCATTAAAAGCCCTTTATCGTTCCATTTGGATTGTTATATTTTACAATTTCTCCTTGAAAAGGACGGGTTTACTAGGAAGTTTTTTATTTAAAAAAAGAACACATGTTCGTTATTTAAATGAACCATATTAAAAAGTGAGAAAAAGTTCAATTTTTAATATGTGTCAACATGTTGTTTTGAGAAAAATGCATCAACAAAAATGCGAGAGTATAAAATAAATCATATATAGTGCTGGGTTCAAAAGATTGACATTAGAATACGTTATAATTACAATAATTATATTTAGTTTGCTTAAGGTGTACTTACATTGTTGAGAAATATATTTTTTCAAAGAATTTCAAATATTTTTGTTGAAAGTAAAATCGATTGTAAAATAATTTTATTTTACTTCAAACAATGAAAAGAAATGCAAAAAGAGAAAATTAATGCAAATGATATCAACTGCCTTTCTTTGGTCGCGAAGAAAATGTGACGGCATATGAGCCATACATTCCAGATAATCATTCTAACATTACATTAGTAATCTTTCTTTGCTTCACATCAGTTCCTAAAACTGAAAGAATATTCTCAAATGTGGAAAATTGGCAATTTTATTATTTTTTATTTTTATATTTACAACTAAAATGATTTTTGAAAACTGACTAAATAATTATATCTCATGACAGAATAAAATACCACAAACTGAGAATATCTAATAAATGAGTAAATGTAAAACAAACTAAAAGCCTTTCATGTTTAAATAAGAATACCGCGACCTAGAAATAACTCAAGTGCACATGAGAATTCCACAAATAAGAATATTTCATCATTCCAAAACAGTATCATAAATTATGTCATGATTGCATAAGAATACTATAAACAAAGATTATTTAGTGGCTGCGTAAGAATACCACAAACAAAGAATATCTGATGACCATAAATATTTCCATAAACTGAGAATATATATTGATTGCATATGAATACCACAAACTAAGAATACATCCTGACGTAAAAGAATACTACAAATTAAGAATATTAAGTGAATGTGTAAAAATACCACAAACTAAGAAACTGTGACTAAATAAAAATTCCACACACTGAGAATATGTATTGACTGCTGTTGTATTCGATCGATCTTCATATTCAAAAGTTTGGGAGAGATTTAACTTTTATCACAGAAAAAGTAATTTTAAATTGTTTATTAATCATTTGGATGTACACACTCAAAAGCATAAATTGGTTCAAAGACTGAAAAATCAGAAGGTGGGTTAATTTTCTTTCTGCAGAGAGAGTCGCGCGTATTCAACGCATGCGTAACATTGCTCTGTTCTTAAGTTATATTTATTTCTCGATTTCGTCTGGTATTGCCAATCGTAGTTTAACAAACTAAACAAAAATTAATTGAGCTCGCGATAGTTGCATAAGGATACCACACACTAAGAATACTTCCTGACTGTAGAAGAATACTACAAACTAAGAATATATAATGACTGCTTAAGAATTTTATAAACTTAGAAACTGTGACTACATAAGAATTGTACAAAATAAGAACATGTAATAACTGCATAAGAAAACCACAAAATAGGATTGTGTATTGACTGTATACGAATTCCACAAAGAATATTTCATGATTGCACACAACAAACTAAGAACATTTCATAGTTAAATAAGAATATTATGTTAACTGAACAAGTATATCCCAATATCATTTGTATGCCCAATTTAATGCTTAATGTTAGTATAGTCTTATATGCTAAGAGTTTTTAATATTAATGAATGGCAGCAAAACTCAAAATACGATTAAGACTGAAACAGAATTCAGAGATATATCATATTCTATTTTCGTTCACGTAATAGGAAGCATATTTTAGTATACTACTATTTCTTTTTGAAACTGTTCATTTTTTTCTTGCATATGTTAAACTTTCATCTACAATACCTATATCTCTTTTGTGAATAAATGGGGACAGTTGAGTTTTTATTGATTGCTTCCAAGTGTTAAGAACATGATGTGATAAACACACGCTGTTATGTGAGTAATAATCCCACTAATTTACATGAATGTCAAGATGCTTTTCCGTAAAAACTGTTTCGAATTTTAGGTTATGTTCTTTAAAATGAAATAAAAAAAACAACAACCTCAGAAGAATCAGCTCACGAAAAAAAAGCATAAACAGATATAGTGTTTCAGTATATTAAGTACTTAAGTTACTAATGACAAAGGTTATGAAAATATTAAAAGTAATAATTAATAATATAGGTTATAAATTCATGCATTTTAAAATAAGGATACACACACACGTATATATATATATATATATATATATATATACAGAGAGAGAGAGAGAGTGAACTAGTATGTAGTTACTTTAAATCATGTCAAAAGAAGAAAATAATTGTGTATAAGAATGTATAGAATACCGAAACTTTGGAATATAGATTAGAGAGAATGTAATCAATATTGCTATAGTTTATCGGTGGATATCAAGTGATAATAAAATGGTTTACAGTTTGTTAAAATAAATCTCTTAAGTAGAAGTGAACCTGTCTATATATTTCTATGTTGCATATATACGAGGCATCTAGCATTCAAAAATAATATCAATACAATCATACAGTTTTTGTTAAATAACCAATTTTCACAACTTTTGATAGAATTAAGAATCAGAAAATATAGAACTAGGCTTAGCACCAGCAACACATTTAATTCAACTCAACAAACTTTTGTGACTCAAACTCACGACTCCTCAGACACGAAATTAAAATCCTTAATTCAGATCCTGGCTTGTCCTCTATCCTAACTTCAGCTCTTACTTAATCAAAAAATGAACACTGAATTTCTCTTCAAGAGTAGGATAATATTGCATCATCCCTCTAAAATGCAATCAATTTATTAAAAAACTTTTATATCGAAATAATTCGGAATTTTACAAAAGTTTGAATCATTTCATGAAAACTTTAATCCTAATATGTAATTTTAAACAATGGCTGCGTTCGGTTCAAATTTCAGTTTGAAATGTTTTGTGATTCTCATACACTTACTTGCACTTGCACTTCGGAAATCTTACTTTTCGTTATTACTAATCAAATATAACTATTAAATAACAACTTCTTAATTATGGATTTGACAGCTAATATTTAGATATTAAGTTAGTTTTCTTTATTTGAATAATTGTATAAATTATATATTTATAATCAGATTTTTGTTTTGACAATTTCACGCGAATCAATCTTATCAGAATATTTTGTGCAACAAGTGATGACTAACTAAAAATGTCATGCTCTTGGTCTTTTGGATAATTTATGGTATACTTATATCTCTCGTACACAGGTGTATAATTTGTGAAATACTTTAAAATATTTTTGAGAGATAGTAATTATTTAGAAACAAACTACCTCAGCGATTAACGGTGCTTCAGATTTCTTTCTTAAGTTAATTAATATCTTTTGTTCTAAACTATATCTCGAAAAACAAACACATTTCCTTATGTAACCTAATTATTTGCCTAAGTAATAAAAAGTAGCGGAAATTATAAAAACAATATGAAAAGAAATTAAATTTTTACTACAAAATATATAATCTGAGATATACTCTCAGTAAAAAGAACTTAACTATATTTCTCATCGACTTCGGTACGATTTATAATAACTTATTTGTTTTGATCCGGTGTGAAAAATCTCGAGGCTTCAACTAAGTTCACATTTTAGTATAAGAATCACCCAATAACAGTTAGAATGTCACAGGACACTATCCTTATTTTATTGAGCACGTCACGTTGAATAATTATTCAAACACGCAGTAAAAGTCAAAAAGTTCCCGGAATCGGTCAATGATAATTTTTTCTTGAAATTATGAGTAGTATTTATTCGTTATGTCTCCTCAAAGCCCTGTCATCCTGCTTTTCCAACTTTGTTCACCTTTCATATTACAGCTCAAAACTCTCCAGAAAACTGTCGCCTTTTTGGTAAGAGTTGTGACGGTTCTATCAGCGATCTTTTCACTAACAGTCTTCTTGGGGAATTTTCGGTCATTAGAAATTATTTTATTAGAAAGCTTCCTCCGAAGAAGAGAGTGTTAACATGCAAATTAAGATTGCTATATATAGTGTAAGCTTTCAGGTTAGGGAAGAGAGATGGGATAGACTGCTAGAGGAGCAGTGAATAATCAAATCAAATCAAATGCTAATTGTGAATATTTAGTAATTGATAATTGTATTACTTAAGATGACGATCTGTCACTTGAGATTGAATTTAGATAGCTAAGAAGTCAGAGCTATTGAATTAAGTAAGTGTACTAAAATATTTAAAGTCTTCTCTTATACTTCGTAAATTGTCCTCATATTTATTAATTGGGTACATCTTTTAACTTGGATTGATCAAACTTGTGTTGTGGTTTGTGTTGTAAATAAATTAAGTGTTTTAGAACATGTCGAGTCTTCCTTCCGACCTCCCCACACTGAGGGAAGAGAGAGAGTTTACCTCACAGAGTCTTCAGATGCTTCTTCGTATTTTTTTATTTCTTTATCTATCAGTAAAATTGAATACTTTCAATTTCCTTTTGAACTTAGAAAGAAATAAAATTCCGATGGTGCTAGATCGAGAGAGTACAGAAGAGTTTCCAGAGTGGTAGCATTGTGACTGACAAAGTAGTTTTTACAATCAGAGAGTGATTTGTCCGACGTACAGTCAAGCAACAAAAATTAATTGTTTCCTGTTCATTTTCCAGTCTTTCGTCTGCCCTTGCACCCAATTTGTCGAACGTGCTCAACACTCTCGTCTGAGATGAAAGCGCAGGGGCGCTGACTCCGAAGCTCCTCTTCAATCTTTGTGTGACCTTAAAGAAAATGCTTAAATGAATGATGACGATATAACGAATACAGAGCGAATAATTCACCGCTTAACTGAAAGATAACGATAAATGAATATAGACACAATAATTCACTGCCTAATTGAACGATAACAACATAATGAGTATAGCTAATGATTCACAGCTTAACTGAATGATAGCGATACAACGAGTATAAAGCTATAATAATTCCCTGTTTAGCTTAAAGATAACGATATAATGGGTATAAAGCTAATAATCCCCTGTTTAAATGAAATATAATGAGCATAGTGCCACTGACTGCTTAACTGAACGTTAACGATACAACGAGTAGAAAGTAAATAATTTACTGCTTAACTGAACGAGTATATAATACAGCCACCAATTGCTTAACTGAATGATAACGATACAATTAGTATGAAGTCAATAATTCACTGCAAAGCTGAATAATAACGATTTTACTCGACTATGGAGAACTAACTACTTAATTAAAGAATAACGATACAATGAGTTTAAAGTCAGTAATTGACTGCTTAGCTGAAAGATAACGATATAATGAAGAGATACAAAAATGTTTACTTAACTGAATGATAGTGATATAATGAGTATAACCAATAATTCCTGCGTAACTGAACGATAACTATATAATGATAAGTTGAGTACCAGTTCTATTATAATTACTTGTGCTGTTGATGAATATTTTAGAACATGTGCATCAGTTTGTGTAGACCACCAATATTGACTCGTTTATTTTCTCACGCAGGTGTCAATCGATCTTACTTGGCAAAAGAGTTGTATATTAGTGTCTACATTTAGGAAATTATGTCTAGATTTGCAATACGAAACTTGCATTTATGTGAAGGCCGTTAAATAAATCCTTAGAAAATCCAAGAGATGGCGCTCGTAGAATCGAAAATGGTTTTTTTTTTAGTAATACGCATCAGGACTTACTTAGTCATAGTTTTCCTACCGATGAGATCATTCTTGCCTTCTTTGGGGAAAATTCACCAGAAGCAACCCATTGTATTGATTGTTGCTTGGTTTCCAGTGTATATTAATGAATCCAGGTCCCGAGAAAAACTCGAAATAGTCGCAATCAAATATTGATTTGGCAGCAAATGACTATCAAATCAAAACTAACTTATAAATCAATTGTAACAATAATTTACCTTAATGAGGCCATCTATCTTGTACTTTTTGAACCACCGTCGTACTCAGTAATCTTCCGCTAATGTTCTTAAAATCTGAATTATTTTTTCTTGTTCTTGGTATAAAACATTCTACATATGTTCATGTTCTGATTCTTGGCGTTTTTGATTACTGTCTTTGTTTGTTAACTTAAATTTAAAATTTTTAATTATAATAATTGTGCTACTTATTATTATTGTTATAATATATATTAATATGAATATGAATTTAAGTGCGTGTATGTGTGTGTGTGTGGACGTTGCAGCCGAAAGATTACAAAACACAGAATCAGGTATAAAAAAGCTATTGATACTGATAGTGAACACTTCGAAAACATTTTTTTAAATTCGCTTAAGAATTTTTAAAACTTAAATTTTAATGTGTCCACTGATGTAGATTCTGTCTTCACTGCACAAGGTTCTTACGAATGTTACATCACATGACGCCATGGTCATCTTAACTGCAAGCTATCTGTTTTCCAGTATATTTATTCATTTGCCTTTTCTTTGTAATAGAAAGTAGTTTGTGTTGAGATTCTTATTTTTTTGTATTCGTTCGTTCTTTGTTGTAAAATTCCGATTCTTGCACCATCTCAGAGATGCACGTTTTTTCTAAATTTAAAATTAATTTTGGGTGTGTAAATTAGTTATCCGATTTTTGGAAAATTTTTGAAAATAGCCCTGAAAAGCGTCAATTGGGGATTTACTCAAATTTTCAAATCGTTTCATTCAGAAATCTATCGATCCAAGTGAAACAGGGTACCTACGGTGTGCGAGAAAAGCATTCGGGCTTGTTTTAAACAAAAGAAGAGGGGGGATATTAATTAGTGCGATCTCTCTGTATGTGATACAAATTTTTAACTGCACTACAGCAAACGAATATTTATTCCCGCCCCTTCACTCTCACTTAGAATTACCGCTCCGCACGGCATGGTTCTGGCGCATATTGCGTCATGGTCTATTTATGTTTGTGATTATTTATTATTATTCTCAGATTTTTTTTTTTTTTTTTGGAGATCATTATATTTTTTATTTGTTTGTTCCTCATTAAAAAATTAAACTAAAATACTTTTTTAAAAATATTAATCCATTTTTATTTTAATATTCACTCGTGCGTAGACTGTGTACTCCAATTAGTAAAATACAAAATAAAGCGCAGGATTTCTAGAATTTATTTAAGCAGACCATTTATTTTCTCTAAGCAAATATATATTTTAGTCATCTTTGTCACTTGATTGTGTCTTAGAAGTATTAAGTTTTTTACCACTATTCCTCGTATTGCTCGGTTTAAAACGTTAATTTCTATAAAAAAAAAAAAAAATTCTTGTCTGTGTTAAGTTTGTGGCGTAAATCCTTCATTAATTAACTCTACAGCCATCTTAAAGTCTAACTATATATTTAATAAGTTCTAGACTCAAAATGAAGATCCGCAAGAGAAGGACAATACAGTTTATCATCTATCAAAAATGTATAAGAACACTTTCTACTTCTCGAATCGCTCTTAACTCAGTCAATTCTAGCTCATATTCCAATAATAAAGTGTTAGCTTACCAAATCTCTCTTTCTGATTCAAACACTTCTCTTTTGTACCATATTCGACCCCTATCAATCTGATAAGGATTTATTTCTAACATAAATGATTCTATTTCGCTTATATATCATATCTCTATGCTTAATTCGATTCACAACACTTCTTATCCTCATCTCATTTACCTGACGACGCTTCATTTTGATTGGAAAGAAATTGTATTTTTATTCAGTTCAAATTACCTAATGTCCACGAGATTACTGAAGAGAAAATCCTGAATAGTCCAACATCACTTCCTATCACATGAGTAAAACATACCTATTGAAAGAAGAAAAGATCGAAAATTTATAATTGTTCTAACTTTAAGTTGAGAAAATACGTTAGGCAGAGAGATTAGCTTGACTGATAACATTTTAGAGAATGGATATATAATAGATACATCGCGTTGTGTCTGATGTTTAATTAAACAAAAATTAAATATCACTTATTTAAAGAATAGGTTAATATATTAATCAAGGGAGATTAAAATGTTAATGAAAAGTTTCATTTATGGTGTTTTTTCCCGAGCACTTTCACTTCTACCAATATTTTGAGTAATTTTATTACGTTATTTAATTTGCGAACTCCTTACATTATGAATAAACCATGACTTATGTAAGTCAGTAATTATTATATAAGTAGAAGCGTAGTGAGAGTATATATATATATATAAAGAGAGATACTGACTGAGATATAGAGAATAGACATGAGAAAATACTGAGAGAAGAGAGAAGATTAGCGAGACTATAATACACGACATCGGTGAGAGAGGGTTAAGTAAGCAACGGAAGGCAAATATTGTACCTGTACCTGCAGTGGTTCTCTTCAACAACAGTGCCAAAAGTTAAAACCCTATAATAACTAATCTGCGCGAGACGTTTCTTTTAGTCTGGTTGGTAAGAGCGCAACAAAAAAGCGACTGGTCAACTTTTCTTAGGGCAGAATGAAGCAGGATTCGAAATATCAACGGGTCTCAAGGACAACACATTATCTGCCCTTCCATGGGGTGTAAAACCAGGATCGCCGAAGTAGTGACCCAGGACTTGAACACTAGACAGCTGCACAGTCTAAGACTACTGGTTGCACATGCCTCCGACGCAAAATACTTGCCTGTGTGTGAACGAAGACAATCGCACATAAATCATAACTAGTGATTTTCTGGCTATGGTGCACATTTCGATAAGACCCACCACTCAACTAGAAGCAGCCGATGACGTCAAATGGAAACTGTTCCAAGCAATACACAGCAGGGAATGTTTTTGAATCGTAGTAATGGCTGGAAAAGCGACTTTCTCTACAAGTTCAGAATATGTTTCTTCGTATCATCACGATGATATTGGAGAGGGAGTATGCAGCGGTTCTCTTCAACAACAACGCCAAAGGTTAAGAAGCCTTAATACCCAGCATAAGAGAGACGTCTCTTTTGGTCTGGTTTATGAAAGCACAGGCAAAAAAAAAAACACTGGTCAACTTTTTTTCGCATCTATTGTGCCAGAGTTCGCAACGCCGCTGCTCTAAAAGTCAATTACTGACCTCCCACTCTACGGGGTTCAAAAACATCAGCCGCCGAAGATCCGAAATATAACTATGGTTTCTGGCTCTGATCCAGCGGTATACAGAAGAGACGGGTGCAGAGAGAGAAGATCACCCCGAGCCTCTGATAAAGGGGGCGGAGGCCTTCGAACAATTTTGATATACGAAGTTGATTTCAAGCAACTAGGGAACTTTTGGGTAAAATCACAAATTAGAAATTTACCAGAAATTTAACAGTTAAGGTGTCATCTTCAGACAACAAACGTTGAAAAGGACAAAGCAAAAACGTGATTCGCAATGAAGGACTTTCAAGATTCAGTCTTTAACTGATACTTCGAATAAAGACTTTTTTTCCCCACTACATGAGATTCGGTTGCTTCTTGCGAGAGAAGCTTTTCAAAGTTTAAATTGATTAAAAGCCACCTCGGATCAACAATGAGCCGAATCAAACTTAACGGTTTGGAAATCGTTAAAAGTCTTACATAAAAACATTAATTTGGATAAAGCAATTAAAACTTCAGAAATCAACGCTCTGAGAAAACAATTTTATCATTCATTATTGATAGAAAAGTTAAAATCAATTTGTAAATCATCCGAAGTGTCAGTTTAAAAAAAAAAAAAAATTTTAATATATGTTTGTCTGTTAGATATAGGGTCAGGTGGGATACTTATAAACAATCTATATTTGGCCTCCTTTCGGGTTTCGAACATTAAATGTAGGTGAAAAATTAAAGCAGGGACCACTTGAGCATGAAAAATTGAGATCAAGAAAGTTTCGGGTGTTGACAGCTCTGCTTCAGTTACAACATCAGAGGGCGTTCAAACCACAGAGCTTTATTTTACCGCATTTTGTGCTGGGCGCTCAAAATTCTAGTAAAAAAGTAAGTTGTTTTAATTATTTCATATAAACAGTAATGCTCAAATACAGAAAAAAAAACCCTGATAATTTTAAACTGATAAATTTAAATAGGAAAACTGATAATTTTGATAAATCTACAATTTGATATTTACAATTATCCCTTATTATTTGAGGGACGAATTAATTGTAAATAGTACTTCGCTAAAAGAATCAAACAATTTTGATAGAAATTTTAATGTGTAATTTCGCTTTATATTTTGAGTTTAATCATAAATAGAGTACGTCTTAATATGATTTTTTTCTTGTTGTCACTTGAGCTTTACTCGATTTTCGCTATTCACTTTCTGATTATATTTGAATTTCCAGTTTCTTTTCAACTAAATGAAACGTCACGATTAATTCTTATACTGTTACTTGGTGGTATTTTACAATACGATGATTGATTTTATTAACGTCTCACTTGAAATAACAAGAGGGCCATTGGCGACCGGCCTCGTAGTTTCGAGCCTCGTTCAAGTGACACCTAAGTTGGCCTCTGCCTATCCAAACTTCCACGACACTCCAACGGGAGGCCTTGGAGCTTTAACAGATTTAACGCACATCACCCCCGCTACATGATGGGTCTTTAGTGACATCTGGGATCGAACCTACGACTCTGCAAACTTAACGCCTCCTGCCAGTCTGCGACCAAGACCACCGCGGCCATTTCAGTTGCCTCAAAGCCAAATAAACATCTTATCAGCAGTAAAAAATTAATAGCTATTTGATTTAATATTCATTGAAGACCTAGACTATTTCTTCTACGTGAATCTGTATTGACATTTTTTCGTTGCTTTGAGATATTTTTTTATGTGCCTCTGCTTCTTTCTTCGTATTCTGTATTTTTGATATTCAAGAAGCTCATATATAATTGCGTAAGTTGACGATAAACGCCGAAGGCAATTCCGCGATCATGACCATTAGGCTATCACTGTTACCACCATGACCATTACAGTTGAGGGGAAATTCTTGTTTACAATTACTCCCTACACTTTGAGATAATTTTAAAAAACGTGGGGTCATTGCAAAACAGATAGATATTAAGGATAGATATTTTTTTTACATTTTGTTACGAAGAAATACTAAAATAAGATAATAAATATTTATTTTCGTAGTTTAAACAATTTATTTTGTAATCCTTAAAAGGTATCATCCAAAAAAATCTAATCTGCGGGGTCATGGGTGTAATTTTAGTTAATGGGTGTTAGTTAATTTTATTCTATAAATTTAATAAAGACATTTAAATGAGATTAGGTATATTATAAGAATTTCACATTTCATGAAATTTATAAAATTTATTTCTAACAGTTATTGCAAATAATATCCTTTATTGTAGCAATTTATATCAGTTATTGCTAAAATTATCCATTTCTAGCATTTTTTCTCCCATTTTGTCCTTTTGGGAGAACGCCGTATTATAAAAATGGCATCACGGCAATAAAATAAATAAAATGAAAAACGAATCAAAACACTTCAAAAATAATTATTTCTTTACCTCTTAGCTTATAATTGTCTTACTAGAAACAAAAATTACAACTACATTACTTATAGCAAATTAAATCTTCACGAAGTCATTTTCATCCATTTACACATACTGTAATCATGGATGAAAAATTAGCCTGGATTAGTTTTCTTCGTTGTGCAGCTACATAACAAAAGTGGACTTTTTCCTGATTCCAGGAAAAATCAGTGTTATCAGCAATTCGGTTTCTTAATAAAATAAGAAAAAAGAATTATGTGGGGGATTTTTCATCCCCGATATCTTTTTAGGGTTAATATTACTACTTCGAAAAGGAGGTATGAAAGTGAAACTTACAAATTTCGTTTACAATTATCCAGCCTGATCATAGGTAATTTTTTTTCTTTACTCTTAAGACTTTTTTTCTTTCCAAATCATTTAAGTTATTTGATTGTAATTAAATAAATTTTTGATAGGATTCTTAACTAACGTCGAACTAAGAAGCATTCGAGGGCTATTGGTGACTGACCTCGTAATTTTGAGCCTCGGTCAAGAGACGAGGAGGACACCTGACCTAGCACCTCCTTCTCCTTCCTCACCATGCCAAAGGAATATGAGCTTCGATATATATATGACTTGCATCATCCCCAGCTACACGACGAGTCTTTAGTGGCAGATGATGTGATGTGATAGTAGTGTTTAATAGCGTAAGATCCAGATGTGGAAATGGTACGCCAAACAAGATGTAACTGTGGTCTTCACGTTTGAAGAAATGGGTAAATAGGAAATGTGTGACAAGAAGGGTCGAAAGTAGAGAAGGATCATTAGGGCATCCAGGGGGTGTGTCATCCGTGTGTACCAAAGATGGTAAACCCCATGGAGCAGAAAAAAATCACAAGGGTTTTTCGGGGTGGTGATGCTTGCACTTGCTTTCAGAAGTCTAGCGTCTGAGGGATGACAAGGATGATCTGAAACACAACTCACTAAACTTCCATACCCCACCAATGTAAGAACTTAAAGATGTAACACATAGAGATGTAACGCATCTAAACCCTTAGAGATGTAACGTATATCAGACCCGTAACACGGCGATCTTTAAAGGCATTAGGACTCGAATATTATTAACGTCACATTTAAAAACAATTACTGGCGATAGACCTGGAAGAGGGTAGCTTGGGGTCCTCGACCAGATTTAATGTGCAATCTCACCGCTAAATAGTGGGTCTTTAGTGGAATAAGGGCTCGAACCAAAATAAATATTAATTATATATTTGTATTGACATTTTTTATAGTAATCCTTCCAATGCATGCAGTGAGGGGGCATGCAGATTACTGCCTCAGTCTTGATAGCTGTGTGTCCTCCAGTGCTCTGATCAACTTTTACCATTACTGAGACAAGTAGAGTTTCAGTTCAGGGTGGTTGAGGACGCGAGTTAATTACTGTTCCAAGTTAATAATATAAACTTTTATTAGCCGCCCAAGGGACTATTTTATCAGTTATTCCAAAAATGTCGTACCTGACCACTTTTCAAAAATTTATCTTGTTTTTGCGTATATTTTTGGTATCTGCTTTCACCAGAAACGAACTTAATTTTCAAAAATACGTCATAATAAATTTATTCTGAATGTTTTATTGAATTGAAGTAAATATATGCAATATATGTCTGATACCTGCTTACACCACCAATGAACTCAATATTAAAAAATATGTTGTCATAAATTTCCCCCGATATTTTTATTGGATCGAAGTGAAACAAATATAAAATTTAAGTATATTATTTACTTTTTGATTTATGTATTATCTTAAATCATATGTAGCCTGGACAAGATATGACTGAAAATAAATAATATTATTCAGAATTTTAAGACAGCTGTGAGGCAACCATTTTTTTTAGCCACCCAAGTGGCCATTAATTTGGGCGGATCACTTTTGGAGTATTATATCACTTCAATTTTTTATCGTTTGCTTCAATTTTAATTACATTTAATTTAAATATATTCAGTTTAATAATTTACCTTTTGATTTAATTTTAATTACATGTAGCTGATATAATATTCAATTTAATAATTTATCGTCTCCCCTAATTTTCATATCAGAAAAGTTTATTACTGTCCATTTCTTGATATTTTATCATTTACTGTAATTCTTATATATTTAATTGAGTAATTTCATAATAATTATGAAAAAAGCGCACCTCGGTTGGCTAAATCTGTTCTTTACAAATCTTTGCATGATACTTTTTAAAATTTTGTTTGATTGTTCTTAGCAAAGATTAAAAATAGATTAAAGATTTTCATGTCTAGCTATTTTTTGACTAATTACTTAGCATTGTTAGATGACTCAGATCCTAAATACCGAAGAAGTGGCATCTCAATTAAGCACAAAACTCCTTCTTAGTAATTTAAGTAGGCAATTATTGTTTTTCAAAAGTCAAGCCAGTAATTAGTCACTTTTAGGTTCCATTTAACGCTTGAATTGATATCAGTTACCCAATACTACACAGGTTCATTAGGAATATATAAAGAAATATGTTATAAAGATGGATGGAATTTCGTAAACTAGTTGATTCGTATCTCCGTTAGTTGGACATCTTGAACGAAAATTTTAATTCTAACCATATTTACTTAGAAATTTCTTATGTTTCTTTAGATTACTCAAAGATCGGGTGCCTTCTTTCAACTTTCACAATCTATTAACTGCTTATAGCTTGATCGCGGTCGCCAAGTAGTCATGGTCGCAGCCAGGGGGGGGGGGCTTCGTCGATTCGAGGGTTCCAGCCTTGATGCTACAAAAGACTTTCCGGATTGCGAGACTGATACAAGTTGAATCTAGTCAACGACCTCAGTTCTAAATTTGTCGTGGTGTGGAAGTTTGGAGAGGGACAAGCCAATTTAGGCGTGACCCTAGTAAATTGACGTCGCCAATCAACCTCGAGTTGCTTCTCAATGCGACGTTAATTAACACTCACATTCACTCCTCATCGCATCGAGGAGCAGTGAAATTATTTTATGAATACCTTTATTGTTTCAGATAGTTTATTAAAAGTTCGTTATTTTTTATCACGATATTATCATGTTAAGAAGATTAATTAATGAAAGTGAGATGTGCTCATTTTTAAGATATCTGCTCATCTCGAAGCTGAAATGATGTGATTTCAAGTAATTTTTAACATATTGAATTCGTGTTGCACTATATACTATAAATTAAGCACTATATACTATACATTAGATCTATTGATTATTTTATTAATGTCATTCTTAAAAGCAACAGAAGAACAACCGGCAATAGACCTCGTCATTTTGAAACCCTTTCAATTACGAAGACTCCACTTCAAATGGCATCCTACTCTCGCAACTTTCACTTCCCTCCAACGTGAGAACTTTAAGCTTCGACAGATATTCCGTCAGTATTCGACATATCTTTAGTGGAAACAGGACTCCAGCCTGAAACTCAATGGAAACAATGTCGGCCTTGAGCTCACGATTGTGACCATTCGTCTATACATTAGAACTAATTGGAATGTGCGACTACACATTAGAAAAATTATTATGAATCCTGTAGATATGTTAGAATCAATTTCAGATCGGAAATGATGAAAGAACCCGTATTTTTTCCGTAGTCTGCTTCTATGTTTCTTCTCTTCTCTCAAATTTCACTTTGATTTTTCTGCGATAGTATAGATACTTGACAAACAAAAATTAAGTGAATTGTATTTTCCATTGTTATCAGATAATTCAAAAATTACAAAAAAATGTATTTTTTGAAGTATTTAATAAATAATTAATCAATACCACAAATATAATTAATTAATCTAGCAGTAAAATTTAAATTATATCCGTGAAATGATTTTAGCACACGTTAAAAATAATTAACTTTCATTTTGAGTTGTAGTTACAATTCATTTTGGTACATAACGATACATCAAAATACGTGAAATGAAATACATGAAAATTTTTGTATAAATCTATTTTAATTGCTTTCCAAGCAATTTAAGTAATTTAATTATAATGAATGAAGAACAGCAATTCATACCTGAAAGTTTAACATTTGTTCATAATTGTTTCTATTATATTTCAATGAATTTCTTTTATTCGTGCTTAAAATAATAACCTAACGCCTGTAAAAGGATACAACGCATTTTCTTAAAAATATTAATTATCTTTATTAATATCTACGATGATTGTAGGTATTTTAGAAGAAACTGTGCTTTTCATTATAAATACTTGATCAAACTACAGATTGAATAAAATGCAAAGTTAAAAATTTCCCTCAAATGCTACTTTTGAGTTAATTTTAATAATTAATACATAAAAAATTAATTTACCTTATTTTCTTAAAAATCTCATTGATGCATTATATTTTTTAAATGAATGCATTTATTATTTAAAATGGGTTTAAAAATAAGAGTTGGACACAATTTGGTGAAAAGTAGTATGAGGAAATGAATTGGCTTGCAATTTTTAAGATTACTTCTTGAAATTATTACTTTTTAACCATATGATATTTTTCAATTCTTTAAGCATTTTACTCTAAAAATTTAATATTATTAATACACATTTTTAATTATTGATTAGCAAATGCAATTTTGATAAATTATATTTACATTTTAATCTTCATCTTTGGTTTATTAGAACACGAATCGGAAACGGTTTGAATAAGGCATTTTTAAGAAAAGCATTTGAGTTTTTTTTTTTTTTTAAAGTTTTAAAGCTTTTACATATCCAGCTTATAATATCCTATTTCAAAGAAACAAAAATTATTTTAGGCATAAGACAATTTTTTTTAAAATTTAAAAATGCTTGAGAAATTAAATTCCAATTGAAGAATTAAAATCATACATTATTTTAATTAGTAAATTTAATAAAATAAATATTGCCATAATCATTTTACTTAATCTTTTGATTTGACTATGAATCTTTCTAATAAAGGTAACCGCTGTATATAAACAATTTGGACAAAATATTATTGGCATTTGTGTGACTTTTGTTTCGTGCTGGCATCTAGTGTCGTTATTGTAAGTTTTGTTAACATGCTAAATTTTAAGAACACGAATAATACAGGAAACCGTTACCTGACTACTGGCAATTTTTTTAAGGCATGGAATATCTTAGTGATCGTAAAATAAACACGTGATACGGAAGAAAATAACTGAAAACATTTAAAGAAGTTTTAAACCAGTTGATTTAACATTTACCAATTGTTGTATCTGTAGTTTTAAAACACTATACGGGAACTGGACCCTATTGTAAGCGGGAAATGAAATAAAAATTTATTTTTTTAAGACTTAAGAAATGAAACAATTAAAAATATGTTAGTTTCCCCCCCACACACACAAAGGAAGTATAAACAATCATGATGCTAATGTTAACTTTGGGTCTTTCATTAAGAATAATTTTAAGCACTCTTCAATTACTTGTATTGATATAATTAAAACAACTGTAATATAGTTTATTAAATGTAACATTAAATAAACTGCATCTTTAGTTTACTATAAAGCCCATAATATACTCTAATTAATTGTTTTTTTTAACGAAAATTGTATCTAAGACTGATGAATGAATACAACAAAAATAAACGTGAAAACTTTACAGTTACTTAATCACTGCATTACTGATAAAGCATTGCTCTGCATCTTAAGCAAACATACTACAAGCATGCCTTGCCATAATACTTTGACTTATTATCCTTATAGTCAATGCCGAGACATATTTTTTCTGTCTGGTTGATCCTTTTTTTTGATGCTTGCATTTTTTAAAAAATTTTGCGCCAGTAGCCATGTTTCCTGAACTAAATATCATTTAGTGGATCGAATCATTAAGTTCTATTTACAGTTGATATTTTTTATTAACATAAAATTTGAGATTCAACTCCTTAATGCGGCGTTTCAACTTCGCCAATATCTTGTTAGAGTCTGTACATCAACTTTTCTAGCTCAAATAATGGATCGCCAACTTTATCATCCCCTGAAAATCATTCGTTATTTGTTACAAGCTCGTATTTTTAATTCGGTATACTTCGCTTTCGATTAGATAAAATAACACTTAATTTAATCAGCCTCGTTGCAAAAAATATTACGTTGAAGTGAACGTTGGGTCAGATTGACCCATGATCCCGTTCGAAGAGAAATAACAAGTCATTCAATATAAATCGACTTGAAGGGAGATTGGTGAGAAAGAGGGAGATTCGATATTTTACAAAAAATTTATGAAAGCGTCTATACTACACAGTTTGAAGAAACAATTTGTAAGTTTGATCTTTATGTGGAATCATTAAAACACACATACAAAAAGCCACGCAATTAATCTTATTACTTATACGCGTTTCCAGTTATGCATTATAACAATATTGTGAAATGAATGTCTTATTTTTATTCGTGTCCAATGTAATAATGAAAATCAAAAGTAGTTAAAATGGAAGCAAACGTGTTCAAATTATACTGCTTTTGTATTTTATTTCAGAACTTAATATCAAAAACTAGATGGCAGCACGTAACTTCTTTAAATGTTTTGATTACAAAGTTTGAAAGAATTGTTTGAAAAAAAGAGAATAGTTGAAAAATTGAAAGCTTGAGGAGAAAAAAAAAAGTAAAATAATATTTCTTTGATGGCGAATGCATTTGACTAAAAAAAAAACCTTACAACTGAAAACATTTTAATGCTCGCTTGTTAAGCATCATGTACTTTCACTGTGGTTATAAAAAAAGAGAGGGAGAGAGAGATTTTAAGAAAATTCTCAAAATCATTTTATGCGCATTTTAAACTAGACAATATAGTCTTTTAATTGTGTGTTCCACTCACAGAATGCTTTGTGTCCTTAAATTATTATAAAGAAATTTTCCACTAGCACAATGGATTGATAAAAGGAAATTTCAGGTGCAAGAAAGTATCAAAAAATGTAGCAAAAAAATTTTTGGTTGCGTGTTTGCAATGTTCAACACACACCAATAGAAAAATCCACTAAAAATGAAATCAAATATTTAGAAGTATGATTCATGGTCATATCAAATTTATTTGTTACGATTTCTTCCTTAAGGGCGTCAATAGAAGAAAACCTTTAAAAAGAAATTTCCTTCGAGATTCACGTGACAAAAAACGCGACATCACAATTATTTTAAAATACTGCTTCTTTTTCCATAATTTGCGATATTTATTTTTTTTAAATTTTTGTTTGCATAAAAAGCACGGATATTTCTGATCAATAAGTCATTTTAATTTATTTCAGTTTCATTTCAATCCATCAAATGTTTCGAGGCAAATATTATTTTAAAAGCACAAGCATCATGTTTAAACATAACTCATCCAAAAATTCTAATATTTTTATCGTATGCGTATATTCCAAATTAAAGATATATATTTTTTCATCATGAGTAACAAGATTCTGCTTCTATTTTATATAAAAATTATATAGCAAATTTCCTAATATTTTACATATTTTGCTTTAGCTAGTTTAATACTGCAATGCTGGAGAGAGGGGGGGGATTCGAACATTGATTCATTCAAAGACTGCGGTGATTAGTATTGGAATTATTACTTATATATGTATAATGTATTTAAATAAAAATTAATAAGCAAAAATGCGATTTTCAATTTCTTAGTTGTAGGAAAAACATTTTTTTAAAAAGACTATTTATTCATTTTGGCGAGAGAAAGAGGTAATAAGTATACATATTTTGAATGGACAAGGCAAGAGTCACAGCTCCGCCATCTCGATTACATCAGAAGAGAGGGAATTTTTCCTTACTTTCGCCTTTTTTTGAAGGGATTTCTCCATATCATGTAGTATTTAGTGTAGTTTTATTAACATCGCTCTAGAAGTAACACGAGGGCTTTTGGCGACAAACCTTGTAATTTTGAACCTCGGTCAAGTGACGAGGATGACCTGAGCTGGCACCCCCATCACCTAACTTCCACACCCCACCATGGGACCAAATCACGAGGTAACTCTCGTAGTACAAGATGGAAGGATTATGAGGGATTTCGAGGACGTCTGTCAGTGTAGTAGGGATTATTTCCGTCAGATTTATATCTACATGAAAGCTGATTCAACAGATTTTATGAATGCTTGATCGCTTGAATTAATGGATAATTTGGGATCAGAATAAATAAACTCTTTACTTTTGAGTTAGAGAAAGGGAAAACTTAGGAAATTAAAATTATTTCTTTGTGAAATCATTACATATATACTTACTAAACACGAAGCGTTATTAGAAAAATAATGCCTTTATGGTCATACGAGTAACATTTTTTCATTCTAGTTATACAGGAACGGTTTCAACAAATATACTTGTGCATGAAAGCTATATGTACACTCTATGTAGTCAACTCATTTTTTTTACTTAGTCTCCTTTCTTTTCCGAACACATGTATCAACGCGAGACTGAGTGAAGTAAACTGGTCGGAGAATTTTGTAGGCAGTTGTCGACATCAGACTTTAATTTCCGTTTTCAACTCGTCAACAGTCGTTTTTCATTTCAACGTTAAGTGATTTTCAACCCGGTGGAGGGGAAGAGTTGTTGGTTGACCTTGGTGAGCCTGCAACTGTTTCAAACCCTAGTCCATTGGGTCCGGAGAAAAGCTGACTTGTCGCTTTTGGATGAGCCTTTTCCAACTGTTTCAAATAGACGTCTCTCTCGCTTAAATAACTAAGGCATTTTAACTTCTGACGTGTTTGTGAAGAGAGCCGCTGCATACTGCCTCTCCAGTATCATCATGATGATACGAAGAGAAACATTTTGAATTTGTAGAGAAGGTCGTTTTTCCAGCCTTACTGCAATTCACACACACCCTCCCACCTGTTGCATGATTTGGAACAGTTTCCATTTGACGTCATCGGCTGTTTCTATTTGCAATGCGGGTCTCGTCGACACGTGTGCCGTAGCCGGAAAATCACTAGTTGTGATTTATGTGCGATTGTCTTCGTTACACTCACAGGCAAGTGTTTTACGTTAGGGTCATATGCAAGCAGTAATTCAGGGCAGTATTGCCGTCTAGTATTCAAGTCCAATGTCACCACTTCGTCGTTCAAGGTTTTCTGCTCCATTGAGGGATAGAGGAGGATCTTGGGAGCAGATGGCGTTTCGAACACTGGTCCACTGGGTCCAAAGAAAAGTTGATCGGTCGCTTTTTTTGCTTCGTCTTTACCAACCAGACTAAAAGAGTCGTCTCCGTAGGGCTAGTTATTAAGTTGTTTTAACTTCTGGTGTTGTTGTTGAAGAGAGCCCTGTGAGTTACTATCGTTACTTTACCGTCTAAAGAGTCTTTTTCGTCCCACTTGATACTGACTAAAAACTACATAGGTCTTCAATAGCCCTCGTACAACGAGACTAATGTGAATAAAAACATGTTCTATCAGTTAGCCGTTACTTAAAATAAAATATTTTACACAATTAGCTGATAATATTACTGCAGAGCATGGTTTTTAAGTTATTTTTGATCATTTTATCAATAAGAGTAAAGTTACGAATTTTTTATCAGATGCAACTTCTCCATTTGTGGATCTCTTTCAGTACCCGCGATTATAATCGCGAACTCAGGGTCCGCGTTGTGTCTCTCGATTTCCGTGTCGAATCCTGTTGACACTAATGATCCATCGTGAAGGGATGCTGATGCACGAGAGATAGTGGGAAAATTTCGAGAGAGGGGGCGAGGCAGTTCGGGTATGTTCTCCTCACTTTGACAGAGGTTCAAAATTACAAGGTAACTTCGTCTGTGGCCCTCGTGTTGCTTCTCAGTGCAACGTTAATACACATTTTCTCAGTCTATGAACTCAAACCCTTATCTTGAGGTACATGCAGCATCTATACATGGAGAAATAAAATCACAAAATAATCATTCTGTGTTTTATAATAGTACTAATCGTTTGTGCATGAATCAATCTGATTTTTGAAGTGTAAAAGGGGTTCCGTAATTTGTCTCACATATTATTATAGTAAATGAGTTTCAGACTGCATGTGTTCAAGTAAAAAAATTCTAAGTTTGGGAATGTTTTTTTCTTCTTAATTTTAAGAATTCTGTGTAATAGACAGATGTATGCGTTACAATGTCACAAACTTATATGCCTAAAAATACATTCCAAGTTCGGATCGATTTCTTTGGCATAAGCTGGAAGCAGCCTTAAAAGCATCGAACAGCGAAATGGGATTAATATTCCTGTACATAGAGACTACTAACGTTATTGTTATGTGTAGAAAAATTTACAAAAGGAAGAAATGTACAATTTAATTATTTTTTGTGTTTTAAAAATTATTGATTTGAGGATCATTTAATAGTATTTGATGTTTATCTATAGCTCTCTGGGATATGTGGTCTAATAAGCGAGAGTTTAAACTTGATATTTTGCAGATGATATTGCAGTCTTGTGATGAGAGTGTTATTGCCCGAATCTGTTTTCCAGCACACATACAATGTATTTATCTAATTTCTCCGTGACTAAAATATTGTTACTAAACTGCAATGACACTTCCCTGCAACGGTTCCTTTCTGAAGGGAAAAAGACATTTTTAGATATTTCATCAGGCAGCCAAGGAAAGTTTAAGCAATGATCCCTTAAACTTGGTGATGGATTTGGAGACTATTTTGGCAACTTAGTGATAAGCTTGGCGTCCTAAAACGGTGATTCTAAAAAAGACTGGAATTTAAGCGATATCTCGACTGGGAGGAAAGTCACAGACTTTCCTGAATTTTCCATGTGACGTCATATTTCGACAGAACATCTATAAATACGCCGAGAGCCTCAATCGTAAGGAATAGATTGGAAGCGGTCGGCATTGGCTGAGTGAATCTGCTTAGGAATTATCTGTAACGCGCGTAGCCAATAAAATTTTCCGAGAAGTAGTTAGTCTGTTTATGAAGTTTGCCTTTCAAATACGAAATAATATTGTGGAATTTTTACCTTAGTGCGCATTATTAAGCTGGTGAGCTGAACGTTCGTATAAGTGCTGTTTCGTATGTGTTTGTGCGTTGCTGAACTGATCAAGTGCAGGTTTTGTTCCTGTGTTTGTGTTGCTAATCTATACATGAACTGTATTTCTTATTTGAGCTGTTACTTTGTTCAAATTTTGCTACCTGTGTGTCATTCTGTTCTGAATATTTGCGAATAAAATGTCTTTTGCCGTTGACGCCCGCGTTGGGCTGATCTCATTCGTATACATCCACGCACGAGGAATTTTTGTATCACTATATGTTCCGTAAACAATTTAAATGATCCTTTTTTTATACGTAGCTTTTAAAAGTTTATATTTAAGAAATTTTTTCAGAAAGCATAAGAAAATTTTCCATATCCTAAAAGGAGGCAGCAATATGCGAGCATTTTTTAATTAGATTTTTATAAGAGGAATTTTGTTCTCACCCTAAATGGACACACATAAAAAAAATGCATTTTAGAAAAAAAAAAAAAAACTTCCAAACAGTTATAAATTTTTTTAATCTTTTTCAAAATATTTAATGATCCAAAATGACTCCTACTTCTACAAATTTTAAAGTTTTTAACCAATTTTTTTCTCAATTTCATACAAGTGTTTCTCTCAATACTGCTCCTGGGTTTAGTTTCACCAGAGTTACTTACAGTTTTGTAAATGTTTTCTATTACACACTATATGGAAAACAGTTAATAAAACTACTATTATTATTTATTTAAATCCTTATTCCAAGCACAGAGTTACTAAACATATTTTGCGAGGCAATCGGAAAAAAATTCGAAACTTTATTTTGATTACAAAAAAAAAAAAAAAAACATTTTAAGTACATGACCATCGTGGAAAATAAAAGGCTAAAAAAAATCGTTTAAACTTTTGAAGGTCAGTGAAATGGCCTCGCACACTATAAGAAAATTTTAAAAGTTCAATAAATAATATTATAGGGCCTATGGAATTGTGTACACGTATTTAGAAACTTCATGCAATAAAAATAAAGCAAAAATAGTTTTTTTTTCCTCGATATTTTGGTCATTTTAAGGTTACTGTGTAGCCTTAACATAAAATCAATTTTAATCTCAGTAGCCCAGTGGTCATTGTTGCGGACTCGCGGCTGGAGGTCATCGAGTAGGGGGTTCGAACCCTGATATCACTAAGGACTCGATGTATAGCCGTGGCTCATGCACATTAAATCTGTCTTGGCTCAAAGTCTCCACGTTGGCGTGGTGTGGAGAGGGAGATGCTAGTCCTCGTCACTTGATCGAGGTTCAAAATGACGAGGTCCATCGCCAATAACCTTATTGTTGCTTCTCAGAGCAAAGCTAATAAAACAATCATATCTACTATTTTCGCAATCTACTGAGTCGTGAAAAATAACCAAATCTGAATTCAAACAACTTATTTATTTCCCGAAGGTAATAAAATCGTTAGAATATTGTTATCAATCTGAGATACATCATTTCAAAAGGAGCTGCTTTCAAATGTGACATAAATATACATCTTTCAAGCGAAGTTATTGGATTAACGTAAATTATGAAACAGAAAAATAATTATAATAAATCTAGTTTTAAAAATAAAGCATTAATAAAGAATATTTCCCTGTTTAAATAATAAATGGTGGCTATTTGGTGAAATTCTCGTAAAGGATTCTTACGTAACCATTCTTTATAAATAAAAAGTAAATGCAAATTGTCCGTCATTAAATAATAATGATTAATTCGACGGTAACAAAACAACACAATAATGTAAGATTTTCAGTTCGTGGAAAAATATAGCAAATAACCCTAATTTAACCCTTATAATTTACTTTAAAAAAAATACTGTTAGTCTTAATAATTCTAAGAAGAGTATCTATAATTGTACTAAGTAGAGTTTTTTTTTTTGAGCACATATAGAAAAGGAATGAAGTAATGATGCGTTTCGTAGCATAAGCGTTTTCTTTTACTTTCTTAAATGTTCTTCGCTTCTTTGTTGTTTGAATTTTCAAAATGAAAAACCCTATTTTGTGTATCGATAAGAAAACATTCCGCTTCTCTATTAATCGATATATCAGCCTCTTTTTTAATATTTTCTCTAGAAGAGGCGGATAAATTTAATGCTTTTATAAAAACAATACGTTTCTACGTATATAATGATTATGTAGAAAGTTAGTAAAAATTTAATTAATAGAACTATTATAATTCTGGAGTTCGCAGAATAGCCAAATTCTCCTACTATGTACTAAGAACTCTTAGCTAGATATTTTACTGAATTAGGTAGAGTGTGGTGTGACTGGGAAACAGAAGTGTTAAGAGACAAAAAAATTATAGACAACAAAAAAATAAAGGGAGGTTCGGAGAGTATAGGGGAGGGGGAGTAAATACACACAAATGCGCCCAAACTTCAATGCACATAAGGACGTTTCGACGCTTTCTGGGTGAATTTGAAGTAAAAGCTGATATTTTACATCCAAGTTAATACCAAGTTACGTTGGTATAATCGGAAACTTACACCAACGGATATGAGGTTATTTTTTATTATTAATGGTTCACTTAGAATCAATACGCGGGGTGTTGCTGACGTGATGTTGAACTACGGTCAAGAGACGAGGACGACACTTGAGCTGGCACCTTCCTCTTCTAACCTCCACACCACATCAACGGGAGGACTTTAAACCTTGACAGATTTAACGTGCGTCATCCCCGGCTACCCAGCGGTTCTTTCGTGGCATCAAGGTTCGAACCCACGACTCGACGAAAATCACCTTCCGCGACCATAACCACTCCACTACCGGGTTTCAGCCATAGTAACCATCTAACTCAGTAACGACTAAAGTTGGCATAAATTTCCAATTCCTAACACGGGTACTTTATGAAACCCTCTCATTGGCCATGGCCAAGGTATGAATCAAGAGAAAACTTTGAGAATCACTGATTTATATCAAAATATCAATACAGTTTTTCATCCTTAGCATATTTATAAAGCATTTTACAATTTATTTAAAAAATTACAAAAATATAATTATAAACTCATAGAAGTTCTCCGTGAACTTTCACAGATGTTAAGAAACTACATGGTGCATAACAAATTAGAACTTCGCCTATGACCTTCGAAATTTCTTAAATATTATAATATTTCCTCGCGTGTTTCCTTGTAAAAATGAAAAATTTTGCATACATTACCGCATAACCGTGAAAAAACAAGTTTTGAGTAAATGAACGCTGTGTGGAAAATAAAAGCCATTTCTTTAGGCAACAGGCTGAATATGTTTGATAAGCATTGAATGCTTAAAGGTTTGTGAGGTAAAATGATTAGTAACGCTACAAAAAGTGAATTTCGAAACATATGTTACATATATTGTAACAGCTGATATTTGTTTTCGATCAAAATGTTTTTTTTTTTCTAAATGAGACGAGAATTGATAATTTATTGGCTTCTTTACATTGGTACAAAGTAGAATTATTTCTTTGCGACATCATTCTTACAGGCAAAAATGTGAAAGAATCGGTTTTAAAACAGTATTAACATTTTTATAACTGGATTTCAAACTTAAAAAAATACGCGTAAGTTATTCGTTTAGTTAACATGATTTATTCAGGAACCTAATACTGAAACTTTGTGTGAATTGTGTGCCTCATATATTGGGGATAGAAAATAACTTTTTTACTGCCTATTAAAGCAAATGTAATCCTTGTTTTGTAACGTACTGGGTAGTTATTTTTATTATAGATTTTGCGACGTTTGACTAACCGCCATTATCTCTTCATTAACCTCGAGAACTTTATAATAATTTGAATTGCATAAAATTACAATTTATTCCCTGTCCAAATGAAATAGGATTTGAAAAATTAGATTAAATTTGAATTAATGATAAGAAAATATAAATGAAAAAGAATTGAAAGGAAGATGAAGGGATATAGAGAATGATGATGATAGATGTTTACAATTTAAACTAAAGCATCTTCATTTGCTTTTCGAATTGAAGCGAATTTCAGCCAAAGTGTGATGAAAAGACCCGGCTGTTAGAAGCAGTATTTGAATCAGAGCGAGTTATTTGATAAACTCAGATTTCCTTATTAGATCATAATCAAGAATTGGCGAATTAAGTATGATTCGAGGGAGAGCAACTATATCTATCCTACAGTGAATATTAATAAAGTATTTTATCTCGCTCTTACCGAATTTCAATTGGAGTCGAATAATTATTGACTGTGTTTTGGAAAGATGACAGTAGAATTAGTTAATGAAAGTAAGGCGTTTCACTCTCTCTCACACACACAGTATGATCACTCAACAAACTTTCAGTCAATATAATATTTAAATAAATTTATTCTATCTTTAGAATGACCAAAAATCGAATAGTATTACGAATGCTGAGTGTTCACTTAATAGCGCCCTTCTCTAAAAATAATAATTGAGCATTTTACTTATTAGAAGCGAAGATTGAATCCAAATCCAATATACTTCTAGTGACTGGATTTAAATTAAGAATATATTTTTTAAAGAAAAATAATAAATTCTTCTTTTTCCGCACTTATATTGTGTGCTCACGCATATCGCTACACTACTTGTACAGTAATTCTAATTTACATAAATCTCGATTCTTTTACAAAGCGAGTTTCCATTTCAAATAATAAAATACAGAGTCCAAAAGATTAGTTAAAGGGAAAAGAAAACCCGTTACAGTTTATTCTCAAAGGTATTTCCATATCTTAAAGCGTATGGATTTAATTAATATCTGAAGATCTTTCTTTATAGAAAAATGATATTTAAATTGAAAAAAAAAATTTAACTGATTTTTATATTAACAATATAATTATATATCATTCCAAAATTTCACACTCAATGAAATAGATACATTAGAGTTTTTATTCGATTAGAACCATTTTAACTTAACTATTTTGATAAGTATATAGAAACTTTTATATGATTGGAATGATTTCATCAGGAATATATTTTATCACATTTAAATTATCACATAACATTTTTACATAATGAGTATACCATATTGTGTTTGGAAGTGATTATAAATGTTGTTAATTATAAAAATAAGCGGAACACAATATTTTTTTAAAAATTTCTTATACTTAAAGCTTAAATCTCATTTCTTTTTGAATTTCGGATAATTATCTCGTTTATTGTAATCACATTTGTAACATCGGAAGAAAATTGAATTCACACCTGTCTATTGACCTTTGCATGTGCGTTTATTAGTAGAGTAAGTATAAATTTCACAAAAAGATTTTTCTCATAGCAATAAAAAATTCAAAAACCAAAAATTAATATATATAATGCGTACTACCATTTGTTAAATGGCGCGAAAACAAATGTGACAATGATTCATTGGTTAGTTTTGTTTGCTGCCGAAGGGGAGTTGCCGTTCTTATTTTACGATGAGTTACACCTACGATTAAACTCGGATTAACAGGAAACCAAGCAATAAATAAAACAACCGGCTGCTTTCCGTGAATGTGCCCCAAAAAAGGTGAATAAAATCTAATCAATTGGAAAAGTTATGGAGTCATCTTTTTAGGATAGGAAGTGCGCAGAACTCGTGAACTTCTCGTAAGATGTAAAAAGGAACAATGGACAATACAATAAAAGTTCTTTAATCCGATGTGTCCGGTACTATGGCCGTACTGGATGAGCATATTTTAACAGATTACTCAGCGTCAATACAGTTTTCAGGAGGATTCCAAAGATTAATCGCTCTAGATGAAAATTTCAACGATTTAAACATGAATTGAATGTGAATACGCACATTCTAAACCTATGTAAATTGAATAAATGTCCTACAAAGAATTCCGTTATTCTTGCAACTAAAAAATTAAATTCACATGTTCAGTATTAGTTCAACATTGAATATTCTCGTATTGATATAAACTGGGCACATTAAAATATATTAATACAGAACAGTGATAGTTAAAACAAGTTGTATCAAGTTGACTTAATCACGTGCTTATTTGTTTCATTATCACTTGATGAACACATATTAGTCTTAGAGAACATTTTACTCAATAGTACACAGTTGTAATACTGTGCAAATGGGATATGTAACCCTCTAGAAAACAAAAAAAAAAAAAAAAAAAAAAAAATATAAAAAATTAAAAAAAAATTGTAAATAGTTTTTTTAACCCCCCTTAAAAAAAAAAAAAAAAAAAAAAAAAAAAAAAAATGCATTGAAATAACAGATGTTGCTCGAGATTGAAGCTGCCACGGAGGTAAGCATGCGCTAAACGCCAGTGTCTGATATTTGTTTCTTTCGAATGCAGTGCCTCTAATTTCTGTAAGAAAATCCGCGTAACCGTAGCCTTCATTCGCATTAGAGTTTTTTTTTTTTTTTTTTTTTTTTTTTTTTTTGTTTGGGGGGAAAATTGATTAGTGAGCAACGAATTGTTGTAAATCTTCTCATGGAACTTTGAAAAATCGCAACTGAAACTTATAATTTATCGAAAGAAGTGTATGACAATGAATGTTTATCACGTGTACGTGCTTTTGAAGGTTTTAAGCGTTGTCAAAATGGCCAAAAAGACACTGGATATGATTCCCCTCCGAGTCGTCAACCTACGTCAAAAACGGAAGACAATATCGAAAAAATATGTAATCTGGATCGATCTGACCGTCGAATAAGTATCCGTGCCATTGTGAGACTGTAGGAATTAACAAAGAATCCATGCGGGAAATTTTTCCACCAAGGCAATGTACCGGTTGATTCCACATTGTCTGTCAAGAGGTTTCTAGACGAGTACAGCATCCCAGTGCTGGAACATCCGCCTTATTCGCCGGATCTTGCAGCATAAGATTTTTATCTGTTTCCTAAGGTGCAATCTGTATTAAAATGAACAAGATTTGAGTCCGTTGAAGCTGTGAAACAGAAAGCGGTACGCGTCTTGAAGGAGCTGACAGAGGAAGACTTCTAACACTGTTTCGAACAATGTAAGACTTGCAGGGAGCGTTGTGAGAATAGAGGAGGGGTGTATATTGAAGGGGATAATAAGTAAATATGTATGGCATCAAAATAAAATGTTTCAAAGAGTCAGTGTTGTTATTTAAAAGCCACACCTTATTATAAGAACTGGCCGTTACGATAAACACAAAGCGAAAACGCGAGCAGCGCTTTGTCGCGATCTGGCAGTCAGAGACAATAAACATCCGAATTTATTTCTAAGAAATCCAAAAGTGAACGGTCAGTTTTCAGTTTCTTGACGCCGGATTATAGATGTGCTGAGCCATTGAATGTTGGATTAAATAGAGGTTACCGTTTTGGAGTGCGTGAGTTACCCTTTCCCATTTCCCATTCTCAACCAGAATACTTTTCGTCTGACCCTTGCGACTTATGAAGTTTAATTCGGAATACACGCTCACTTGCACGAGCGGCGCCCTTCTTAGTACTTCGTAAAGAAATCTAAATATATTAGGTCGACCGAAAAGATCTGTTCGTTCGTTAAGTGAAAGAAATAATACATTTTTCATACATTTAATATATAATTTTTTTACAATATAATTTCCGTCGTTACTAGAATTGGTCTATAAACATTGCAGGTGGGTACCTCGCGAGTTTAGAGAGAAAAATTTGCTTAATCGAATGGTCATAAGCACATCTTTCCCTATTCGTGACACAAACAAATCCTTCTTGGACCGGATGATAACTGGTGATGAAAAATGGAATAATTTCGAATACATCATAAGGAAAAGAGCATACTTGAAGCATGGAATATCTGTCTCCTCCCCCCTTAAATCGATAATGAACCTGTATAAAGAGAACTCTGTGCATAGTGTGAGACGTCCAAGAACCAATACATATCGAGCTTTTGAAAACTAACAGCACAATTCGGAGAGATACTGTCTGCAAATGGATGATTTACACAAAGCACTGAAAGAAAAAAGACCGACGATGTTCATTAGGAAGCATATTATATTGTATCATGATAATGCCAAACCACGTGCTGCTTTGGTGATTCGTCAAATAATCATAGAGTTACACTGGAAATTTTTGTCGAATGCACCATACTCCTCAGACCTAGAATCAATCCTCTAATAATCACTTCTTACAAAAAATTTTGAAAGGAAAAAAAATCTAAACTGAAGCATACGCCAACCTATCAATGCTCGAGTTTTTCCCCTCTAAAGACGAAGCATTCTTCAAGAAAGGTATTTATAATTTACCATACCGCTGACAAGAGTTCATAAGTAACGATGGAAAATGTATGAAACATGTATTATTTTTTTTTCATGTTTCACAATCGGATAGGGCTTTCTGATAGATCTAACAGTTACTCCTTAAGAGGTTTTAGGCCAGAGGTTTTGCAACCTGCGAGGAGTGCTTTCTAGGGAGGTCAGACTATTGACAAAGAAGGCGCCGAAATTTACTATTAAAATTAATTTTCATACTATAGATTAAAATAGAGAGATGTCTCTTTATTAATCTTTGTTTTACATTTTTTTTATACTATTCATTTAAATTTGTTCTTCTAAAATAAATTCTAAGCATATTTTGTGACATTATCCTGTTACCAATCTCGTCTGTCATCTGAAATGTTACTCGAATCACTGATCTAGATTTCAACTAAAGTTCAAATACAGATAAAGTAATTAAAACAGTCAATTATGTTCCAAATAGAGTTTATTAATTCTCTAATAAGGGGAATGCAGTCAATAAGTTTCAAATACCTTGCCACGAGTTTTAACCACTTCTATAATATATCAAAGGATGTGCTCACCGGAACACGATGCGAGTAACTCCTCCAAACAGTCAATCAATCAGACAGCTTTGAGTCCTAGTCACAACTAATCACGTAGACTTGCTTGTAAGCACCCCTCGCACTTCACATTAGCTCTCTTCCTAATACCGTAACCTGATATTCTTCACCCAACCTCTAAATTGAGTTCTCTGTCACTTTTATACATGATTATATTTATTCACCCCACTTCTAAAATTTATTTAACTTCCGTAGCCGCATGTCTTTTGATTGTGAAAAAGTTGGAAACTAAAAGAAAGAAACCCGATGTTAGTTAAGGGATGTCTCGCGCGCGAATACCAATGTTACATTTTTCATCCATATTAATTTTTTGGTATATGCTATAGCTAAACTTCGTTATCATTCTGATAAAGGAAGCTTTCAGGGATTTTTTTTTCGTAATAAAGGTTTTATTATTTAAAACATACCTATTGTTATATTTATTTTAAAAAAAAAAGACTCTGACATAAATTTCCTTATCGAGAGGTTCGGTAGTAAAAGATTGGGAACTGCAGCTTTAAGAAAGAAGTGTTTATCATGAGAATATAATTTTTTTTTATTTTTGTTACATATTAATAAAGTAAGCAACAAACAAAATGAAATACATTAGCTTTCTTCCTTATTTCAACTAAGCATCTGTCCCACTTTCATTCGAAACATGTTATTTCATTCTTTTACGTTTTAATTACTAGAATTACTATTCTTGCTTTTCGAGGTCATTTCTAGCGTACTACGAAGCTTTCAGCTTATGTTTTTTTTTTTATTTATATCTTTGTTTAATTTATAAAAAATAAGTTTAAAGAAAAGATAAGATCTTTCCACGAATGGCTTTTCAGAATCATGCCGAGTGTGCAATTTATTTTTCGTCTGTAACCTCATGCAATAAGAGTTTTAATTTCAAAAAAAAAAAAAAAAAAAAAAATTAAACAATAAATTTTAATAAAAAATAAAATAAAAAAAAAAAAAAAAATTTAATAATATATGATAGTTGTTGTCGCTAAAGGACTTTTAAGAGTTAATGCCTCTAGCAACACTAAATAGTATTTTCAGTTTAACAAAATCTATTTGATGTAGAGTAAAATATATATATATATAAAAAATAGAGTTTCTTACAATATTAAACGTATTTCCATTAGAACAAAAAAAAAGTATAAAGTTTCAGCACTGCCGGCTCTGAACACGGCTTTGTGTGTTATTCAGCTTTAGCAGGGCTGGGCAATTATTTTGATTAAGGGCCACTTTATGGAAGCAAAGTTAGGCTCGTTAATTTCTTAACTTTGCATTTCAGAAAAGGTAAGACATAAATAAAATAGTGGCAGTTTTATTCAACATATTTTGCTAATTTTATATCATCTATAGTTCTAAGCACATTTAATTTTTGAATCAGTTTAATGAGACAAATATATTCAACACGCTTTTTTTTACAATTTTTTTTTTAAATCAGAAATGTGAAATTGCTTGTTGAGAATCTCATCACAGTTTGCAAATCAATGTCTGACTTAGAATATCAATGTTGATCTTCGAGCAAGTAAAACGTATCTCACAGATACATGAAGACTCAAATATAGAGAATATTTCTATGAACTTTTCTTCATAGAAGAGCCTTCTTCATACATAGAAGTTTTTCAGCAGACAAAAATATGTAAAAGGCGACTAATGTCAAAGCATTAAGCATTTTTTTCCCACAGTGTGATGTGATTGCTTGTCAATAAGTTCAAGCTCCAATTCCTCAGGTGCGGCGTCAATATCAGCAGTGATGGGACAAGAGAGCGAATTGCATTTTAGCTACATTATCATAAAATCCTAAAATCTTCTAGTGACCTTGTCCTCCAAATTCTGTAGATGGCCCCTAATCTTAAGGG
>BMAW01065336.1:0-39353 GCA_019974015.1 Nephila pilipes | reverse complement strand
ACATCAATAGAGCGATGCATTTGTCTACATTATCATAAATCCTAAATCTTCTAGTGACCTTGTCCTCCAAATTCTGTAGATGGCCATCTTAGGGAAACATTTTCAGACACTT
The DNA here is from genome assembly GCA_019974015.1 of Nephila pilipes. Taxonomy (NCBI): domain Eukaryota; kingdom Metazoa; phylum Arthropoda; class Arachnida; order Araneae; family Nephilidae; genus Nephila; species Nephila pilipes. The sequence continues at coordinate 39,241 of BMAW01065336.1, read as the reverse complement.
TGGTTTTCTCCCAATAAGGAAAATGACGAAAATTGCCATCTCCTACTTTTCTTGCAAATAGCTAATTTTTAAGAAAATGTTTGAATCGAAGAAAATCTAGACAGAGGCGAGCTGTCTGGTCGAGCTACAAAAATCTTGATCGCATTTGGCTCACTGGCCATGCTATTTGCCCACCCTGAGCTACAGTTATCACCGAGTTCTCTCTTGAAATTCTGGGGAAACAGGGGCCGTAGAACGAGTGACAGATAAAAAGTAAAAATTCTTTCACTTTTTTACTATTCAGAAAGTGACGAGATCATTTGAATTCTTTCTCACGAGTCAAAGTATAATTAGATATAAGAGAATTTTCACTTGGGGAAAGAATCGATATACTGTCGAGACATTGCTGTGTCTTTTCCCTCTTCAGTGCTAAAGCAATTTATGCTTATTTATTTTGCTTTGAAATACTTAAAACATTTTCTGTGAATCTTTTCTAATTTTTATCTGTAATTAGGGAAACGAGAACCTTAAAAAGATTCAGATTGAAAAAAGTTTTGTTACCTAATTTCAATTGTATGACTTTTATAAATGTATATACAAAATTTCAGAATTCTCGCTATAATATTAAGGAGTTTCTAAATTTTCTTTTAATGATATCAAATCATTTCATTCATCTTCAAAGTTGTACACTTTTTTATAATGGTCTGATTTAAAATGATATCTTTCTTGTAATCCGTATAAAATTTTAAACTTTCTAGTTGTTCTGTTCAGATGTCGTTAGACTAATTTTGTGCTACGAATAGGTTAGATAAATAGTTATATTTCTTTTAAAAATCACAAAATTAGATACAGCTATTTTTACTGTTTCCTCCCTTCTGAAGAAAAAAAAATTCTTCTTGTTTTACTGAAAACCACACCAGACAACTAATCCGATGTTCAGAATCGTGAGAAACGCTACAAGAAGGTTGTTAGAAAAAATGCTTAATATTAAAATTTGTAAAGTAGTAACGATGTTAAAAGTAATTGAAATATTTAAAGAATTAATTTTTTTATTATCGTTTACTGAAATTGAATCTTTTCCTGAAATGGCAATTTATTTGTTTCAAAATAGAAATATAAAAGTTTTCTTATGAATTCAATAAAAGAAGTTTTCTTACAGGTACTGTCCATTTAAATCGTTTTCAAGAGAAAATAAGAAAAGATGATTGATTTTTTTATTATTTAAGTCGATAGTTGATTTAAGAATGGTTTATTTTAAAATACTTTAAATTATTTCAACATCAATAGACACTTAAATTTAAAACTTTCTTCAAGTTTTTTTAAAAACTTAACTTTAGAACTTGTATGGTAAGGTGTAAAAAATTATTTTGAAAAGAATTAATCAAAGATTATTGTATTATAAACCATTTTTTGTCTTACAACTTAATGTTAAATAGTATGATATTAGCATTTTAATTGACTTATTTAATATTAATTGGTAATGGCAGCTATAGTTTACATTTCATTATATTAATATATATGTGTGTGTGTGTGTCTGTGTTGTTGTGTGTGTGTAAAACTTATTCTTAGAACAATCTATTGTGCCTTGTAAATAGGTTTTCCTTCTTGTGTACTCTAAAGATATTTTGAATGCTACGAAACTATACTTATTACTTTTAAACAAGAAAACGAAGTAACAGATTAAGAGGTTCATGAAAATGGGAAATGCAGAGAATATGCTTCATCATTTAGTTGCTCATGGAAGACAGAGCGAATTTTTACCTTGCTTCGAATTTATCTTGAGGATTTTCTTCAGATCTGTGTGTTGTAGGTATTGGTGAAAGGAATTTTGAGGTAGTAGACAGAAATGTCTACACTGAAACTCTTTTCGTTAGTTGATAAAGCGTAGCAAGAAACGACCATCAAGCTTTTTCGGACCCAGTGGTCGAGGTTATAATACCGGCTGCATCCAAGGTCATAAACTCTTCCCCTCCTATGAGATCGAAAAAATACGCAAAAAAAGCCCATGTGATACCAGGATTGGAACACTAGATGACAGCACAGCTCTAGAACTACTGACTTGCATATATCCTCCAGACGCAAACACTTTGCCTCTTATGTGTCTTTTCTAACACCACATAAATCCCAGTTAGTGATATTCGGCTGTGCACACATGTCACTGAGACCTCCACTCAGCGTAGAGACAACATGATGATGCTAAATGGGATTCGTTAAACGAAATTCCAATACAACAGGGAGAAGTATATAGTTAATGCAATCAGTTGAAAAGAAGCTAAATATGATCCTCATGCCAATGAGGATCTTGGCCTACTACTCGATATGGATTCATTATCCTGAAATTGTTTGCAGCATAATTGCAGACGCACTGAGCGTTACAATGTGCTCTTGAGCTACCAGTGCGCTGCATTAGCTTCCATTTACGACCATTTCCACCTTTTAGTCCTCACCCACACGTTCTGACTACTCATTTTACCCAATATCTAGTAAGATGTACCAGCACTCATGTGAAATTCACACGATGTCGCAAATATGGAAGCTACGCCATAAATCTCCGGCAACCTCACTTGGCGCGACTTGTCAGTCCACTTTCCACAGCCACAGCTCTGCACAGCGCAGTACATACGCTTACGTATTCGATTGAGAATATTTGCAAACTTCTTGGGAAAGATAATTAGTACCTTTTGTTCAGATACTTTTAGTAACAAGTAAACTAAATAATTTACAAATTCATTAAATTCTATTTGCGCAACAGAAATTTATTTGACTAGGTTAAAAAATTACCATGTATATAAATAATACATATGATACATATGACAGGCAAAGGGCATTATCTACTTAAGTTCGCAAAAAAATTTAACTTCTTTATTCGAGCGATTAAAGTTCAGCAAATGGGTTAAGAAAATTGACATAATTGCATTTGAAATCCGTCTGCAGGGAAGCTAAAGGTTAAACAATGAATTGGTCTGAATCTAATGAAAAATGCATTGCAGGAACCTCGGCTAGTTTAACGTATCAAAGATCTTGATGCCACCATAGACAGTCGATGTATTGATATGCATGATAGGATTTTCAGCTAAAGTCTGAAATTACCGAATAGAGGGAGTGTGGACTAGACGTAGATCTCAACATTTCTACATTTACTTAATTTGCACTGATTCACAATATGCGAGGGACTTCAAATACGCTGTTTTGATAGATGTCATTTAAGAGATGTGTGATACAGCCAATCTCAAAGGTACGCAAAGCAATTGACTTGTTCAGATCAGTCGCAATTGCTGTAAATAATAAGGAAATGCACGATCTCTCGATGTTTCGAAGAGGTCTTCGTAATGGATTTGGACTTTTCATCAATTCAAAAGATGTAAACATTTCCGAGACTTCAACAAGACTCCGCAGTATGGATCGGCATAGTTTCGGAGGAAATTACCGCCACAAACTGTGGCTCATAGATCAAGGTCTGAGCATTGAAACTAACCTCTCATCCTCCGAGCGTTTGGAAACTCAGGCCTTCTCGTAATGACCAAAGTTCAAATGCGTCATACGCCCTTATTCTCTCGTAGATTTTCATAACAAAACTCAGAAGCGAGAGTCTCTGAAACTAGGAACATTCATCGAAGTCTGCTCGTGACTATTTTCAGCCATCAAATGATATGTAGACCTTATTGGCTCTAATCGTACTTACACCGTATCTAGACTTTGCACGACCTGACATCTATACAATGTTTCCTAATCAATGCGAAATATATTTATTTTTTTTTATTACATTAGCAAAATATCCCAAAAAAAGCAAATGTTTGGGAATAAAAATTTAAGGTTGACAATGCACTGAATTCTTCTCGAGTGTATCCTTTGAACGAAGATAAATTTTGTCTTCAAATAGAACTGAATAATCTAATTAGGCACTTGCATCAACTTTGAAACGCAGATCTTATCACACTCATTTTTTCAGAAAGCGACCTTCTCTTCTGTAGTCCATGATAGCTAGATTTTCCAGGATACTCAATTCGCGTCACGCATGACAATTCAACGTGGGATTATTTAGAACTCACGAACTTGGTGTATTCAAGTTTTATTTCAGAAAATACCCTATTTAATTCAGATATTAGTTATGAATGCTTTGTGTCGCACACATGAAAAAAAATCAGGTGTGTCAAAGGTTAGAGTCCCGTTATCCTACGGTTCAATAACACGCGAATAAGTTAACACGCGATTTAACGAAGTACACAAGCTCCAATTCCTCAGGTGCGGCGTCAATATCAGCAGTGATGGGACAAGAGAGCGAATTGCATTTTAGCTACATTATCATAAAATCCTAAAATCTTCTAGTGACCTTGTCCTCCAAATTCTGTAGATGGCCCCTAATCTTAAGGGAAACATTTTCAGACACTTTTGGTTTTCCCAATAAAGGAAAATGACGAAAATTGCCTTCTCCTACTTTTCTTGCAAATAGGCCTAATTTTTTTAAGAAAATGTTTGCGATCGGAAGAAAATCTAAGAACAAGGCGATTTTTTTTTTTTTTTTGGCTGTCTTGGCGAGCTACAAAAAAAATCTTAGCGGGTCGCATTTGGCTCACGGCTGCTATTTGCCCACCCCTGAGCTACAGTTATCAAATTCCGAGCTCTCTTTGAAATTCTGGGGAAATAGAGGGGCCTAAGTAACGAGCTGACCGATAAAAAGTAAAAAATTCTTTCATCTTTTTTTACTATTCAGAAAGTGACGAGGAATCATTTGAATTCTTTTCACGAGTCAGAAATATAACTAGATAAGCAAGGAATTTTTCATTCGGGGGGAAAGAATCGATATACTGACGAACATTTGCTGTGTCCTTTCCCCCTCTTCAGCGCAAAGAGCAATTTGCTTATTTTTATTTTGCTTTGAAATACTTAAAATTTTTGCAATCTTTTTTCTAATTTTCGAATCTGTATTTAAGGAAACGCAGAACCTTAAAAAAGATTCAAAGTATCGAAAAAAGTTTTTGTTACCTAATTTCAATTGTATGACTTTTATAAATGTATATACAAAATTTCAGATCTCTCGCTATAATATTAAGCGAGTTTCTTAAATTTTCTTTAATAGATATCAAATCATTTCATTCATCTTCAAAGTTGTACACTTTTTTTTATAATGGTCGTGTATTTAAAATGATAATTCTTTTCTTGTAATCCGTATAAAATTTTAAAACTTTTCTAGTTGTTCTGCGTAATGTGTTAGATAATTTTGTGCTGGAATAAGGATTTAGATAAATAGTTATATTTCTTTTTAAAAAAAAATCACAAAATTAGATACAGCTATTTTTTTTACTGTTTCGCCCCCCCCCCTCCCTTCTGAAAGAAAAAAAAATTCTTCTTGTTTTACTGAAAACCACACCAGTACGACTAATCCGATGTTCAGAATCGTGAGAAACGCTACAAAAAGGTTGTCAGAAAAAATTGCTTAAAAATATTAAAATTTGTAAAGTAGTAAGAGTGTTAAAAGTATTGAAATATTTCAAAAGAATTAATTTTTTTTTTGTATTATCGTTTATCTGAAATTGAATCCTTTTCCTGAAATGCATATTTTATTTGTTTTCAAAAATCAGAAATATAAAAATTTTCTTATGAATATCTAATAAAAGAAGTTTTCTTACAGCGTACTGTGTCCACTTAAATCGTTTCTCAGGAGAAAATAATAAAGATGATTTATTTTTCTTATTATTTAAGTCGATAGTTCATTTAAGAATGATTTATTTTAAAATAGTTTAAATTATTTCTTTACATCAATAGACTCTAAATTTAATTAAAACTTTCAAGGATTTTTATAAAAACTTAACTTTAGAACTTGTAGTAAGGTGTAAAAATGTATTTTGAAGAATTAATCCAAGATATTATTGTATAAACCATTTTTTGTTTTACAAACTTAATGTTAAATAGTATGTATATTAGCATTTTAGTTGCATTAAGTTTAATTATTAATTTGATAATAGAGCATTTAATATATATATGTGTGTGTGTGTCTGTTTGTGTGTGTGTGTGTAAAACTTCTCATTCTTAGGAACAACTATTGTCCCTTTAAATAGGTTTCTTCTTGTAGTACACACTAAAGATATTTTGAATGCTTGGAAATTATACTTTTAACACAAGAAAAACGAAATAACAAAGGGTTTCATGGAGAAAAGGGAAAATACCAGAGAAACGGCTTCGTCGTTTTGGTTGCTATGGAAGCAGAGCGAATTTTACCTTGCTTCGAATTTATCTGCAGAGATTTTCTTCAGATCATGTGGTAATATGTGGTATTGGGTGAAAGGATTTTGAGGGACGAAATGTTTACCACTGAAACTCTTTTCACTTAGATGCAAGAAACGACCCATCAACTTTTCTTCGGACCCAGTGGTCAAGGATTTAATACCGCCGCTGGCATCCAATGCTATAACTCTTTCCCCTCTCATGGGATCGATAAAAACGCAAAAAGCCCATGTGTGACCCAGGACTTGAACACTAGATGACAGCACAGTCTAGAACTACTACTTGCATATATCCCCAACGCAAACATTTGCCTTTATGTGTCTTTTCTTAGACAACCGCACATAAACCCTATTTAGTGATATTCCGGCTGTGACACACGTGTCACAGAGACCTGCCACTCAGCTAGAGACAACCGATGATGCTAAATGGGATTCGTTTGAAACGAAATTCAATACAACAGGGAGGGAAAGTATATCAGTTGAAAAGGCCAAATAGTGATCCTCATAACTCATTGTGGATCTTGGCCCTCTCGATATGGATTCATTATCCTGATATTGTTTGCGCTAATTGCAGACGAATTGAGCGTTACAATGCGCTCTGCAGCCACCAGCGCTTGCGATTGGCCAGCTTCCAATTTACCGACCATTTTCCACCTTATTACGTCACCCACATGTTCTTAACTACTCATTTTACCCAATATCTTATAATATTTACCCAACTCACGCGAGAACCATGGCAAATATGAAGGAGTACGAGCACGCAAATCGCCGGCAACCCTTGGCGCACTTGTGTACTCTTCCACAGTCACAGCTTCTCAGGCACGCCAATGTACGCTTATGTATTCGATTGAGAATATTTGCATAATTCTTCGGTAGCATAATTAGTACCTTTTGTTCAATAATTTTAGTAACAAGTAATATAAAAAAAAATTCAAGTAAATTTCTATTTGCGTCAACAAAGAAATTTTTTATTTTAGTTACTTTTTATTAAATAATTACAATTAATATAAATATGTATATACATATGACAGAATCGCAATATTAAGTTGCAAAAGAAATTTGTTTTCCAGCGATTAACGTTCAGCCAAAAAAAATCGCCAAGTTTGGCAATTTTTGAAATCGCGCCAAGTGGATGAGTTAAACTGCATTTTCACCAATTAGATTTAATTAAATGAAATAATATTTGAAAACACTCTATTAACATCAAGTGTCATCCACTATAAGTCTAAAAGAATGTATTTGAACTTGAATGCATGAATAAAAGGCATTTTAGTAAAGATTGAAAATTTGAACAACGATATATAGAGAGAGAGTGTGAGCTAACAGTAGAAATTTAAAAACAGACATAATTTACAAATTTACTTAATTTTGCACATGGATATACACATATGCGAGGGTGGCTCAAAAAATACCTGTTTTGATGACAGATGTCATATCTAAGGAAATTGGTGTTATTCTATGCTGCCATCTTCTAAAGGATACCAAAACAAATTTGACTTTGATTCATAGATTAGCAGCAAATTGGCTGCTAAATCAAAATTTGAACATTGCCACGACTCTCTTTGTTTTCAAGTTGTCACCGTTAATGAGATTTGGATTCATTTTTTTCATCTGAATTCAAACAATAGTTAAATCAATGGATTGCTTTCAATGAATCTTCTCGAAAGAAGACATGCCCGCAGTGGTCATTGTCGCAGAATCGTGGGCAGTAGTTTTCGGCGAGTCGTGAAATTGACCCCTGATGCCACTAAAACCCTATTGCCACTTTCATATGCATCAGAAGAGGTGCTGATGCATGTGAAATCTGTCAACTCTCAAAGTCCTCCCGAGGCGTGGTGTGGAAGCTCAGGTGTCCTTCTCGTAACTTGACCGAGATTCAAAATGACGTGGTCCATCACAGCCCTCTAGTTGCTTCTCGTGAGACTTTAATAAAACCAAACCAAGCTCGAAAGAAGACGAAGACAGTCTCATTGGCAAAAACTAAGGAAACAATTTTTTCGGATTGCGAAGGTGTCTTGCTCGTGGACTACTTTTCAAAAGGAACCCCGATCAACAGTGAATATGGCAAAGAATTACCCCATTTCTGGTCTCTAACTCGGATACTTTTTGAATCATCCTCGTATGTCATTTGAGACTCTCTTTGCAGCGGACCTGCCAACAACTTATCCTCTACTACAATGTTTCCCTAAATTCAACTACAACCTTACAGAAATCGAAATTTATTTATTTTTTTATTACATTAGCAAAATATCACCAAAAAAAAGCAAATGTTTGGGAATAAAATTTTAAGGTTGACAATGCACTGAATTCTTCTCGAGTGTATCCTTTGAATCAGAAGATAATTTGTCTTCAAAATAAACTGAATAATCTAATTAGGCACTTGCATCAACTTTGAAACGCATGATTTATCACCATTTTTTTCGAAAGCGACCTTGGGCATCTTCAGTAGTCCATAGAGTAGCCCTAGATTTTCCAGATACTCAATTCATGCGTCACGCATGACACCAGTCAAACGTGGGATTATTTAGGAACTTCGAAACTTGGTGTATTCAAAGTTTTATTTCAGAAAATGACCATTTCAATTCGAATATTAGTTATGAATGCTTTTGTTGTCTGAAGTCACATGAAAAGAAAATCAGTGTTTGTAATACAGTTAGGTCCCGTTATCCTACGGTTCAGTAACACGCGATTTTACTATGGCTCCTTCGATAAGCAATCGGTTGTAATATCACACCTGTTTATTTTGGTGTTCAAATTTTTTTCTTCTTTTTTTTTTTATGAAATTCAAATTTGCCTTTTTTTTCGGATGACGTCACGACTTCCTATTAAGGCTCCCGTCTACCTGCCATTTTGATTTCGAGACGTACTGTTAATCCTAAGAAATTTCTATTACCGTTCTCAAATCTTTACTCTCCATCTGTTTGAATGCAATAAAGTGCATCTGAAACAGAAAAAAAAAAGGAAGGTTTCTGTGGAATTACATTTTCTTCCCGATTTTTAAGAATATATTAACCCTTATTTTAATGATTCGTTTGCAGATTTTCGAGTTTTTAAAAAAGTGTTTTAAAACAATTTCAGAAATCTGAGGGAAAATGCAATTCCTCACAAAAATTTATTATTGTTTGCTCTTTCGGATGCACTTTCTTGCATTCAAATAGAGGAAATAATAAAGATTTGAGGACGGTTGTAGGAATACCATAAGATCAACACTAGGTCCTTGATATCAAAATGACCGGCAGACGGACTCCTTATATAAGAGCAAACATTTTTTTTTCTTTTACTTTCTCTATAGGAACTTCCATTTGCTGGAAAATAAAAAGTTCAAATTTCGATTACTTTTTAGTAAGAGATTATTTTCATGATAAGCTGTACATTATTCACATCCAACCATCTTGTGTTGGTCAAATTCCAAAAGTTAAGTTTTTTTCATTGAGTAAAGGGATTTTCGTGATAATTAGAAATAATGTAGGAAGAAAATAATCGAAATTTAGTTCAGTTTAGTTTTTATTAACGTCGCACTAAAAGCAACACGAGGGCTATTGGCGACGGACCTCGTAATTTTGAACCACGGTCAAGTGACGAGGACGACAGCTGAGCTGGCACCCCCCTCTCCAAACATCCACGCCAACGGGAGGACTTTGGGTCCCGAACAGATTTAACGTGCATCAGCCCCGGCGGGTCTTTGGCAGCCAAGGATCGAACCCACGACTGAACGAAAATCGCCTGCCGCTAGTCCACGACCTTGACCACTAGGCTACCGCGGCCCCCGAATATAATCGAAAACTACAAGCTTATATGATAGAGGAAAAAAATCTCTACTACCCGTCAACTTTTTCAACAAACATTTTTTTTATATGAAGAAAATATTTATGGGGTTTCTTCTTTCATTTTTTCCAAATTTTATCTAATCCAAATTTCCAATTTATATCTTCTATCTTTCAGAAATTGTAGAGGAATCTCAGCTCGAGTTCTCTTCCAACTGTTTGTTTTTTGTTCTTGTAAATCTTAATATTTTCAGTGGCACGTTCCTCTGCAAATTGAAATAATTCTTGTAGCAACATTCTTTCTCCAATTGTTTGATGACATAAAATCCAAGCGTTTATCGCAGTTAAATCGAGAATGTTGAAGAACAAGTCGGACACAGGTCATCTACGAAATTTGGATTATTTGTACTTTTAGTCATTTTGGTACTTTTTAGCCATTTCGTTTGTCATATCTATACCAAATTTAGTGTTATGAAAAGCAATTGCTTCAGGTATATGGATGTTTTCTCGATTTTCACAAATTTATGCTTCAAACTTAATAAGATTACTGTTCTGTTCGCTTTGCTTTTATAAATTGTCAGAATACAATTATTTGATTTGTAAAGCTGCGTTGAAAAAAATACTGTTTTGTCTTTCTTTTGTTTCATTGGTTTCAGTAATTCCCTCTTGTTCGCCCTTGTAAGGTAGTTTTCTTCATAGAAGTTATGAAATTAAGTAGAATAAAATTGTTCTATGCTATGCGTTGCGAAAAAGGATTTCGGGACAACGGAATGAAAATTTGATTCATGCATTTACTCACGTACTCACTCTCCCTCACTCCCTCATGCACTCTCGTGCTTCTTCCGTCACTCACTTATTCATATACTCTAACTCACTCACGTATGCATTCTTAGTCTGTCACACATTCTAATTCACTCATTAATTCATTCACTCCTCATTCACGCACCCACTCCTCATTCACGCACCCACTCCTCATTCACGCACCCACTCACTCATTTACTTATTTATTTGTTTTTGTTTGGGATTGGCCAGAAAATATACTGATAGAGCTCTATTTTGAGGAGTGATCGTGGGATCATTTTGTCGTTGGTAAAACTAATAATTTTGTCATGAAACAATAACCCCTTGAAGTGAATTACTATTTTTAAATAAAAATTTGAAGTACGTTTGCGGTTTCGATGCCAATAACTGTACAAAACTTGATAAATTTCTTCACGATAAGGAACATAAGGCAATTGGGAACAACAAATGAGTGAGTGATAGAGACGTTTAATGGCGCAAAAGCCAGATGTAGCCCTGTTGTGCCAAACTACTTAAATATGTGATCAAGACGTGTGAAAAAATTGAAAAAAAAATGAAAACTAGTTGACAAGAATAAGGGTCGAAAATAGAGAAAGATCGCTAGGGTATCCTGGGTAGTGTCACCCATGTTGACGAAAGAATGTAAATTCCATGGGGAAGAAAAAGATCATGAAAGTGCCTCGGGGTCACGACGCCCGTACCTATCAAAAGAAGGCAAGCTCCTCAGGTCCCCTAATATATAATCCCCAGGGTTCCCTGCAATACCCCCAGACACTGAGTACCCATTTTAGTCACCTCTAATGGAATGCATAAGGTAACTACAGTGGTACTATCCTTTCACATCCGGTCACCACACGGGTGGGAAGAACGAAAGAAGAGATGTCGCCACTGAAAAATTATGTAGCTTTAAATTACAGGAAAAGTCGTGCATTATGGTTAGGAAAAACGAAAATCTTGAATTTTAAATTTTTAATTAAAGTCTAAAAAGCGATCACTAAACCAATCTGGTAAATTTAGTATTAAAGAATGTTTCTAGATTCATATTTTTGCCTGTCTCAAAGTATCCACTGAACACAGCAAAAAACGCCTCGTAATTTTGAATTAACGTCAAATGACGAGATCGACATCTGAGTAGCTATCCCACATCCCCTATTCACATAACATTATCGAAAACATATTGAGCTAAAATAAGTTTAATGCGCGTGAGAGCCCAGTATTTAATAGTTTTTGTTTGGTACAACGAGTCCTTTACTCACCCAGCAACCACGGCCCCTAATTGTTCGGCGATGTTAATTCGCCAAACCAGATCCCAAACAGGATTAATTCCTTAATTAGCTTCTAATTAGCATGAAGACCGTCCTTGGGTCACGGCCAATGGTCCGTGAAGGCACTTCCACTGCAATTAAATTTCAGCCAATGAACTCAATCGTATCGGAAGCGGAAGATTAGATGTTTACTTTTGTTTGTTTCAAGGACAATACTTTTTGAAATAAAAGAAAATTGCGAAAAATACATAATAAATTAAAAGAACTTGATTTTCATACATTAATATTAGTTATTTCTAACAAAACTTTTGAATAGTTTAGATATTCAAAGCAAATTCATTTCCGGATAGTCGTATATTTGTTTCTAATGCACCTAAAATCCGTCATGTGGATTGATTGATCGAATGTTATTTTTCTCGCACTCGTGAATAAGAGGAAAGCTTCTGGTTGACGGACCTCTTCATTTCGAATCGTGGTCAAATGACGAAGACAACACCTGAACTGGAACATTTTCCAAACTGTCTCTCCTCTCAACGAGAGAACTGACAGATTTAACATGCAAGTCCAGTTGCACCCTTTAACTCTTAAAAAGTATCACCTAAATATAGCGTTAACAGTATTATGGGTGTAATCCCCCCCCCAGTAAATGAAAAAGTTTATTTTATAAATTTAATAAAGATATATTATAAGAATTACATATTTCATAAAAATCATTACATTTATTGCAAATAATATCGCAGATGATTGGCACTTCTTCGTCACTTTCTCCTCCATGTCATTATCAAATTAAGTCTACATAATCATTATCCGCATCATTTTCTTCATTATCGATTACATTGTCCTCATAACAGCTAAACCTATCCATTTCTAACATAATTTCAGCTACATTTTAAAATTATCTTCGTTGCAGTAAAATAAATAAAATAAAATGTGTGAACAAGAGTACTTCTAAAATATTTATTTCTTTGCCACTCAACTGATAAAATTGTCTTACTGGAAACAAAAATTTATAACTAACGTATTTAACAGAAAATTAAATCTTCACGAAGTAATTTTAAATTTTTTTTTTTTTTTTTTTTTTTTGAAATATCACCTCAGTTCAGTTATCTTTGACGTGCAGCTAACGAAGTACATAATAAAGGGAACTTTTTTATGATAACGGATTCCTTCGTGATGCCATAAATGATTACAAGAAAAATCAGTGTTAACAGCACTTGTTTTTTTTTTAAATAATATTAGTAAAACAATTAAAATGGGTAATTTTTCCCCACGTTACCATTGCATGGTTAAGTGGAACTGGGCCTGTGGTGTGGAAATTAGGCGAACGATGTACAGTCCCCCCCCCCCAAAAAAAAAAAAAAAAAAAAAAAAAAAGATCTATCAAAAATTGTTTCGTAGAGTAATGGAAGTTGTACGTATCATATAAAATTGATTCTCAAAGTTTTCAAGTTCTATGATGCGGAAGTTTAGAGAGTGATATATTGAGTACCGTTCTCATCATGGAATGAAATCTGGAATTCTATTTGCAGTAACTATTTGCCTATATTCTGAATTCAATTAAATAATATTAAAATTAAAGAAAATCGTGTTATCGTGATTATTATAAATTATGAATTAAATTCTTACGGCGCAAATTTAGTTCTAGGATCATTGCTTTGAATCTCTGCGCTGTTACCAAGAGACCTCAACTGATTGAATGACTGCTTGTTTAATGACGTCGCACTTAAAAGTAACACGAAAGTTTTTGATGGCGACAAAGTTCGTAATTTTTAAATGCGGTCAAGAGACGCCATTTTTCCTAGATTTTATTTATTAGAGACGAGGGCCACATTTCAGATGGCATCCCTCTTTCAAAACTTCCACACCACGTCACGGGATAACTAGGTCAGATTTATCTTGCCTCAACACCGCTACATGACGAGTCTTCGATGGAATCGGGACTCGAACCCTCGACTCGAAGGATGAAAGTCGAAAGCGAGCTCGTGATCCTAACCATTCGGTAACAGCAGCCGTCCAGGAGGATTGATTGATTGATTTTATTAACGTCGAAACTGAAGCAACACGAGGGCTAATGGCTGTGGACCTCGTAATTTTGAGCCTCGGTCTAGTGACGAGGACGACATCTTTACCAGCACCTCCCACTCTTTATTTCCATCCCCCGCCTAGGGAGGACTTTGAGCCACGAAAGATTTATTATGCATCAACCTACACGGCGGGTCTTTAGCAGCGAGTTAGCAAGGCTCGAACCCACGAGTCTAAGAAAACCACCGTCTGCGACCATGACCACTAGGTTACCGCCGTCCCGCCCTCCATGAGGAAACGAAGCAGTCAAATTCAAACCTGTCAATTTATAATGAGAAAAAAAAGCGAAGTAATTTTCAGCTTAGTTGATTTATTGTTAGGACTCAGAACTCCTTTGTCTATTTTATTTTTTCCCTGTCTTGAGAAATAAATTCTAGAAAAAAATGTCTTTAAATTAAGTGCTCGTATTTTGAACTTGGTTGATTGAGGATTTACTAACATCTAATTTAAAGTAACACGAGGGCTTTTCAATTTTGAACATCGGTTAAACCTGAGGTCAATACCTGAGCTGGCATCTCCCTACACTAACTTCTACACCACGGATATGGAATTTAACGTGTAACACCTCCGCTGCATGACGAGTCTTCATTGAAATCGGGATTCGAGCCCTTGACTCGACGGAAACAACGCCAGCAGCGAGCTCGCTATCTTAGCCACTAGGCTAAGGCGGCTGTCCAAGAGATACCGAAGCAAATAAAAATTCCAACTCCTTAATTTACAAGGGAAAAAAACACTATAATATTTATTATTGCTTAGTTTATTGAAGAAATTTACAAGGGAAAAAACACTATAATATTTATTATTGCTTAGTTTATTGAAGAAATTTACAAGGGAAAGAACACTATAATATTTATTATTGCTTAGTTTATTGAAGAAATCAGAAGTCATTTGTCTTTTGAGAAATAAAATCTGAAACAACTGTCTTCAAATGTTGATATTTTGATCTTGGTTGATTGATGATTTATTAACGCCGCACTTAGAGCAATAAGAAGTGTTTTGGCGACGGACCTCGTAATTGTGAATCTCGGCCAAGAGGCAAGGACGACATCTAAATTGGCACCCCACTCTCCAAACTTCCACACTTCGCAAACGGGATAATTTGGTTAGATTTAGCGTGCATCAACTCCGCTACACGTGAATCTTCAATAGAATTGCAGCTCGGACCCTCGGCTCGATAGAAACAACGCCGGCAGCGAGCCGACAATTATAACCATTAAGGTAAGGCTGTCGTGCAAAAGGCACCGAAACAGTTAAATTCCAATCCCTTAATATACAAGGTAAAAAAAAAAAACACTACAATTTTCAACATCGCCTTTAGTTTATTGCAAGAACTCGGAACTCCTTTGTCTTTTGAGAAATAAATCTAGAAAAAACTGTGTTAAAATTAAATACGCATGTTTTGCAGAAAAAAGAATGTTGGAACAAATCGACACAAAGGAGAGAATGTTGAAGTGAAAGGAGGACCTCTCTCCCTCCGTTAAGAAGGCCACCCAATGGCGTGTTTCGAGTCAATTTCCATTCCCTGGGAGGAGTTAGTAGGTCGAGTATCACGGTGAGTTTCCATTAGAAAGTCACTTTTTCTTTCTTCTCCCCCTCAAACTTCCTGTTTTATTTCGCCGTCGCATGGCTTAGGTGAGAGTGTTTGTTGTGCTCGGGCACGCTGCCTCCATGTCTCCGTAGAAGAATTTCGCTCGGGTGGTGTTTTCCCCTCGGTTCCCCTCCTATCCCCCTCTATTTGCATTTCAAGGTGAGTACCCGATGCAAACGATCAAAATTCCTTAAAATGGTTTTTTGATGCGTTGATTTTTTTTTTTCCATAGTTTTCCTTCTTTGGCGCATGTTATATATTCTGTGTTGGAATGAAATTTTCCGAAACCTTCATAGCAAAACTATCTCGGAATGCAAACTTTCTAAAATTTCACACCGTGATGAAAAAAAAATCGATATTGGTCAGTTCTTTTAGAGTACCAGTAAATGTCTTGTAAAGTTGCAATTAGAAACTATTAAAATTTATTCGTTGCGTTTCTCTTAATTCATCGTTACTACTTGTCTATTTTAAATGTATCTGATTTAATGAAAACCTTCACCGCCACTTATTTTGCTTTTTTTTTTAAATTATAAAATAGGTTATCTTAAACTCATTTTTATATGGAATTTATACATTATTTGTTACCGTATCATATTCATTTAATCTGTATCAAAATTTTGATTTTTAAAGAGGAAAGCCCCATCGCAGCTAGTTCACTTTAATTTAGAATTTAATTTCTAATGCATATTTAATATTTTAAACCATAACATATTAAACTGCATTTCATATCTTACTGTATTTCATATTCGTAGTTTTGTATTGTATTAAATTCGACTTAAGTTTTAAGAGTTTTTCGTCAAATTTTTGAACAAATGTTTGGCGTATATTTGGCTCCTGCGCTAGTAATACAAACAATCACACCCTCCAGTAATTTATACTTGATATTTTGCAGTATTTTAACCTTCATTATGCAAGTGCCTCAACATTTTCGTCTTTATTATTGTTACAGTAATTCTGCTAGTTTTGACTCTTGTGCTATAAACTCTTATTATTCACTAAAGTTTAAAAATTCACTTGCATTAAGTTGTTTTTTCTCGCTGGAGTCTCTTAGGAGGCTGTCTGGAGTTTTCTTGTAATAAACTCGCTAGTTTTCTTTCGCTATTGATAAGGTTTTAGGATTTGAAGCATCTTTAAGACGACCCAGTTGTACGTGTGGATTGATGACTCTAATAACGGGAGAGACTTGCGACTTAAACTTGTCTAAAGATGGGATCTTCTAAAATGTTTCCGTATGGTACTCGTATTCTTAGAATTGAAAGAAATCTACGCTAATGAGCGGAGAATTCGTGATGATTTTCAATAGTGTATCAAAGTTATTCGAAGGCTCAATTGAAGTTAGAATATGGAAATTGATCGTTCTAAAGATAAGATTTATTATCTGTATACCGGAAGGATAAAGCGCTAGTTTCATTTTTGATATTTTGCAAGAATAGCTAAAAGGGCTTTAGCATTTTTAGAGTGCTCTTTAATGATTATTTTTCTATGAACCCTTGTAAACTTTATTATTCAGACTATAGACTTGAGTAACAAGGATTAAAAATGCATTTAAATTAAGACTTTGCCATTTACTAGTTTTTAAAACCGACATGGTGCCTTTGTATCCAGCTTAGATATGTATATACTTATTTCAATGGCAAGGGACAAAAGATTAATCTAAAGGGACAAAGTAGAATTAAAACTTGTGTTTTGTTTCTATTAAATCTTATTCATTGGATTTTCTAGTTCCTGGTCTATATGTTCGTGAAAGCTTAGGCCTGCATTTATCAATAGCGTATTTATCCTACGGGGTTAGTGTTCGAAAGACTGGTTTGGTTGCAAGTTTTGCTATGATGGAAATGAATGTAAAATATCTTAATAAATTTGTCTTTAAATAAAGGCGGATTAAAGTGACTAAAAATTTTAATGTAATCGAGGCACTTGCCTAAATTACCTAGGTCATTATCATACCCTCGTACTTCTGTAAAAATATTAACGAAAGAAAAGTATTTAAAGCCTCAAGAATTTGTAAATTGTATAATCTTGCGTTTATAAATTGCTTATATTTTTCGGTCAATCTTTAAATAATTTGATAGTTTTTATTTGTATATATGATTCTATTTATAATTTGGAAGTTTAAGACTTGCAAAAAAATTACTTGATCAATACGTGTGAGGGGGAAAAAGTATCAAATTGAAAGGCTCTAGATCTTGCACTGAAACAAAGTCCTTAACACATATATGAAAGACTTCAGCTCGATCGGATAAAAAGTGGATTAAAAACTAGAGTACAAATTCTTTACTCGTGTGTATGAATTTTTTTTCAGTAAAGTTAAATAAAAGTATTTGATAAGAACTCTCGACACGGCTTTGAGTGTAAACAAAGATCTCAATCGTTTGAAAAACTCTTTTGACACCAGTGTACTTGGAAATTGCACTTTTTAATACAATAATGTCTGTCGACAAATACTTCCGTTGACATTCGAATGGCATTCACTTGGCCGCTGTTTACTCGTGTTTCTACTCGGTTATGTCGTTTCGACGTCTCGTTTCACGGCAGAAGCGCTTCACTGGTTAAGTAGGCTATCGCCACTTGAGGAACCGGTGGTTGAAAATTAAGATTTCATTCGGATTTGTTATTGAACTCGTAAATCGCAGATTCTGCCACAAATCAATTAAAATATCGTTTAAGATGTCGGAAGCTTTGTAAACGCTTCCGGTTTCCATAAACTGAGGCTACAAATTAGGAGCCCTTTGATGTCACGCAATGGCGAATAGAACAATCTGTGGCTTTCGTGATCACGGAATTTTTCTTCGATGTATTTTTATAACTTAGACTATAATCGCAAAACTAATAGTACTTGGATTAAATCTCCAGTGTTTACAAGTTCAAATTTCTTTTAGAATTGAAGGACTTAAGCTCACAACTTGATATGTTAGAATAACGGCACATGAACCTAAGTGGGAAATTTCTTTGCTACCAAATCTTGTTTCGTAGTCTATAATCTCTATTGGGCTACTTTTCTTGTATTTGGAGGGAGAATGTCCAGCTCTGAGCCAACTTGCACAGGTGATACAACAGATTTTAACAATACTTCATTTTCAACCTTTCTTGCCTAATCTTTACACTTTCGAATTCAGTACAAAGTTTGTTTATCTAATTTTTTTATTTATCCGATTGAGTTGATCTTGCTGAACGGTGTACTCCGATGACAATACTGTGGCATGTTCAAGCAATGGTCTTAAAGTGGCCAGGGAACAACATCCACTGAACTGAACATCAAATTCGGTTAAAGATTTGAACAAGTACAGCTCGGACAATTGTTTTTAGACCTTTATGTAATTCTGTTTAGCTGGAAATTTAAAGCATTTTAAGTTTAATTTTTATTCAAAGCTGGACTTAAATGTATAAAAGTCTTCAAAATCATATAATGCACGAGACATTTGGAACTTTTCATTAAATCTTTTAAAAGTAGCGTGCTTGATACAAGATCGGATTCATAATTTATCGGAAATTGCCTAGGTATCGTAGCTAAAGACGTTAAGTTTAACTTGTATCTCATAAATATTGTACCTTTCGGACTTTTCTTTAATTGCTTTCGTAAATGTAAATAAGAACTGAAAGCTTCAATTTTTCCTCTATAGCTACCTAAATCTACTAAAGAGTAGTCGCATAAGTGAGGGCAAGCGTGGATATATTAGTATCGCGAAATGATTCTAAGCAAATCTCTGGAGTAACCTAAATACTTTACTAACAATATAATATTGGTAGTATTACGGCACGCGCACTTCCCCCAGTGAAAATGTCTTCCCTACTAAACCTCGTCTCGTTTGGATCGAGGACTACGAAACATCTTTCCAAATTTGGAACGAGAAATGTTCAACATTGAACAACTTTCCTTGATGCTATGCCAGCTACTTGGCAATCTTTCTGTTTTTGACTCTTATCAATTTATTTTCCACACTTCTAACGTCTAGAGTCGCCATATAGCCCTCATGTTGATTCTAGTGTGACGTTAATAAAACCAATATCAATCTAACGTATAGAACCGAAGCAAATGTTATGCGCAGAGTTGCCAGATTTGGAACTTTTCCATAATTCATTTTTTAATTTTACTGAACCAGCCCCTTGGGAGCTTATCTTGTACAAGTAAATACGGAAATGACCCCGATTTATTTTTTTGTGATCCTTCTTTCTCATGGTGATTGTCTTAAGTAAACATGAATGACCTAGCCATCTTAATTTTCGGCAATCCTTGTCAACTTATTTTTACTTCTCCTATTTCTGACGTCTGTATCACAAATGCACATTGTTTGGTGCTACATAGCCAGATTTGGCTCTTGTGCAAATAAACTTTCACATTTCTCAGAACTAAACTTTTAACTTGGAAACTATCTAAATTAAGATAATATCTCGCACCCACAGGAGCTTGTCTTTAAGTGGGTATATTAATCGTGTCTCGGAAGTTCCCAGAAATCTTTTCTTTCCTTGGGGAGTTTAGTTTTCAAGCTGATCACAAGTGATGCTTCCTAGAGATACCTTCGCGATTTTTCGATTTTTGACTCTTTGTCAACCCATTTATCTTTCCATTTTTTTTTTTAAACGTCTAGACTACAGTTGCACGTAGTTTAGTGCAGCATAGTCAAATCTGGTTCTGGCTTCATTGAACTCAATCGCTAGACTGTCACGTATATCGAGCCTTTGCCTGTTATTCCCACTGACAATTGAAGGCTTACCGTGTAGCCGGGACTGATGCACGTTAAATCTGTTGGGGCCCAAAGTCCTCCCATTGGCGTAGTGTGGATGTTGGGAGAGGCGGTGACAGCTCTGGTGTCATCCTCGTCACTTGACCGTGGTTCAAAATTACAAGGTCAGTCTCCGATAGTCCTAGTGCGACGTTAATATAAACTAAACTACTCAAAGGCTTAATTTTTTACTACTTTAATTTTATCAACCTCTATGTTATGTAAAAAGTCCAGAATTCGCATATTAAACATGAATCTCTCGAACACTTCCGTTAAAGTTGAGTCATTAAAGGAATATTAAATGGGATTCAGTGCATCTGTGGCCTTTGTTAGCATAGTGTTTATGGTCGAAATATCACGACCAACTGTTCTTGTGTAGTTACAAGTTAGTACTGATACTTGCTTTCAGACCCGTAGAGTAGCGACGTTGCAGCACCTTAAATCTGCTGAAGGTCTTCATATTGGTGAAGAACCACTTGAACGAGTTTTAAACTAACAAGTTCAATTACCAATAGACCTAGTGCGGCATTAAAAAATGACTAATCCTCTTTGTATGGTGTCGGGCCGCGGTAGCCTAGTGGTCAAGGTCGTGGACTCGCGGCCGGCAGTTTTTATTCAGTCGCGGGTTCGATCCTTGGCCGCCAAAGACCCGCCGTGTAGCTGGGGCTGATGCACGTTAAATCTGTTCGGGGCCCAAAGTCCTCCCGTTGGTGTGGTGTGGATGTTAGGAGAGGGGGTGCCAGCTCAGGTGTCGTCCTCGTCATTTGACCGTGGTTCAAAATTACGAGGTCCGTCGCCAATAGTCCTCGTGTTGCTTCTAGTGCGACGTTAATAAAAACTAAACTCTTTGTATGGTGTCAAGTGGTCGCGAGCTTACGGCCGGGGTTGTTTCCCTAGTCCTTATTTAGTCTTAGTGTTGCTACAGACCCGTCGCGTAAGGGGGCTGATGCGCACTAAACTTGTCGTGGTTCCAATTTCTACCGGTGGCACAGTGTGAATTTGTAGAAGGGATGTTCGGGGTATCGTGCTCGTCACTTGACAGAAGTTCAAAAACTGACTTTCCTTTGACAAATTTCGGGTGACGCGCCCCCGGTGATCCTTGTCTATTTTCAACCCTCCTTGTCAATCAATTTTTTTCTTTTCATTTCTTCACGTCTAGATCAGTTAAATCTTGTTTGGCGCAGCATAACCACATCTGGCTCTTGAATCAATAATCTTTGTATTCCCTCACTCGCTCCTCTGATAAATTGTTTCCGACAAATAGTATTCTTCGGATTGATCGGCTTAATTCCCTCCTCCACCCTTCTCAGATTTTTAGCGCGTAATTCTTAAAAATTTAAGTTTCTTTCGTTTTACTTTAATAACAATTTTAAAGGAAATTAATTGTCAGAAATTGACTGTTAATCCTATTTGATCTCGATACACTATGCATTTGCCCTATTGTTACGGGTTCATATATATTGAAAATTATTTTGTGCATTTGACCATCTAATGTGTTCAATCCCGATATGTCATGCAAGATTAGAGATCCAAGTTCGGAAGGATTTAGAGCTTGAAAATTAAATTCCCACCCTTAAATTTTTGTAAGGAAAAGGACGCACTAGCCTTGGTTGCAGTTTCTAGCAGTTAATACACGGTTATTCAATACTAGTACTGCAGCAGTATTCTGTATAATAATGGTATTTATATTAAATTTTTTCATTATAGAATTTTTGCAGCTGAAATCGCAACTGCTTATGTGATGCAACTTTCTTGAATATAATTCAATATTTTGATCTCCTTTTGGCATTAGTTATGGTTGCACAGTTTTCGCAGGTAGCTTGACCTTGTTCACAAACTTAATGTACGACAAGGAAATTAGTCTGTCCTTATACAACACATGGTTCGATATTTCCGCATACTACCCGTTCGCTGGTTTCAATAACGTTTCCCAAGTTCAAGTTTCCTGTTCACCCGCATAGTTTCAAACTCTACTAGAAACTAACATTCTTGGCATAGTTTCATTAAGAGTTGCAACTTAAGGTCAATCAAGCATTCGAGAAACTTGTAGATTTCTGGATGAATATTCAAATTCTTGAATATCTTGCAACTTGTTTGCTTAATTTATGAAGTATTTAAACATTTTCCCGAAAACTATTTAGATTTACGTGGTGCATAAGACATCGTAAAAAGCATGGAATCTGATGGGGGGGAGAGGGTCCTCTGATAACACAAGATTAAAAATAATTTAAATTACACTCTACAAATTTCTGTAATATTTTAATAACTTGGTAGGGAAATAACTCATTTACACGTAAACAAACGCGAATAAGAATATGAATAAGAATTATAAATTACTCGGAATCTAATATTTTGATTCACGTGTAGCTTTCAAATTGCATTAATTCAAAAGTGTTTGGAATCTTAATCGACGGTTTGATTAATCCTTGTCCATTTCCTTGTTCGGAAAAACTGTAACTAGAATGGATCGATTTTTAATTAGTCTCGAGGCTGAACTTGAGAAAACTTGAATGCAGCGCGTCGATGTGTCAACCTTGAACCAATTTCGGTTTGCATGGATCCTCTTGTTTTGCTACAATTTAAACAATATTTCAGTAATTGAATTTAAAGTTATAATTAAATTAAAATTATTACTTTTCGAATCTATTAATATAAATTAAAAATTAATTACAATTTTGAAGTAATCGGTGTAATATATTAAATGATAAACTCGCTAAGCCTAAATTCAGTTTTTCCCAAAATTCAGAAGCTTTTACGAGTGATTGAAGAAAATACAAGACTCCAAGCTGTGGGAAGAAATACTTAGAATCTCCAGTTTGAGTTCAAAAATGCTCGACACTAACTCATTAATATACAGTTTAACTTAAGCTTACGAAAAGTTCTGAAGCAAATACTTTGGTAATTCACTTGTGTTTTACACTCTTTGTTTTGAATTCGTAAAAACTTATTCTTGTCGTCATATCGATAATATTTTGTATTTTACTACGCAAAGTGTAAGAATTTCTTGGATGAAACTATAAACTTTGGATGTTTTTAAAGGCAAACGAAAAAATTCCTATAATGCGAATACATAGCATTCTCTGGTAAATCCCATTGCTACACTATTATGCACTTTTCCCATTTTCATACGACATAATTCTTTATGATATACTTATGAGTACTTTTTGAATAAGCAAATAAGTTTTTTAATGTTAATCTGTTGAAGCGGTCTAGAATATAAAAAATATTGAAATATTGAGAAACCAAATTTTTAGTAGTTGCTTGAAAAGCAAGTTCTTATAAGGCAAATTTGTGTTCAAAAATTGTGAATATAAACTTTTCCACGTTGTACCTATTTGAAATTGTTACGAGTAATGTGTACCTGTAATCGAATTGCAATAGTGTAGTCCTCAACGCAATCCCAACACGCCATGTAGCCTTGGGAACTTGCCATCTTTAGGCGACCTTCAAGGTACCAATGGGATTTTTTCCCATGGGACTTACTGTTTGCAGTGAACACTAGTGACTCTTCCCAGGGATACTCTATCCTTTTTCCGACCCTCCCTCATATCAACAAAACTTTACTTTTTCATTTTACAAGCATCTAGAACAATTGTACCTTGTATAGTACAGTATAGCTACATTTGGCTCTTGCTCTATCACAATGTGGCCGCGGTAGCCAAGTGGTCATGGTTTCGGATTCGTGGCCGGCGGTTTTCGTTCGGTCGCGGGTTCGGTCCTTGGCCACTAAACACCCACCTTGTAGCCGGGGATGATGCATGTTAAGTCTGTTGGGGTCCAAAGTCCTCCCGTTGGAGTTGTGTGGAAGCTAGGAGAGGGGTTACCAGCTCGGGTGTCGTCTTCGTCACTTGACCGAGGTTCAAAATTACGAGGTTTGTTGCCAATAGCCCTCATGTTGTTGATTTTAGTGCGACGTTAATAAAAACTAAACTGCTCAATCACAATTGAATCTCATCGCGCTCGGAGGAACCCTAGTGATACTTTTCTTTCCCATGGAGAATATTGTATTCTTTAGACACGGAAGACGCGCTCCCGAGATGACCTAGCAATCCATCTCCATTCTCGGCCCATCTTGGGTAAATTTATTTCCCAATTTTTGTCTAGGTCAATTTCAGCATATATTTAGTAGAACAGTCAGATTTGTCTCTTGATCCATAAATCCCAGCTGTCTCTCGGTCCTCGATTCAAAATTTCGCGACACTGGGCATTTATTCAAATGTATTTTGAAATATTTTCTTTCTAAAACATGTTACTTTTTATGCAGGGCCGTTTTAAAACTAAGTTTTTATTGATTTGTAATCCCTTGAATAAAGTTCGCGTTGCATCACTAATATCTCGGAGATCGCTTTGCTGTTCACCGTTGTCTGTTTCAACACCACTCAAATTGCCTTTCATTAGAGGATTTGGTTTACTAGAGCACCCAGAATCTGGAAATAACAACCGCAATTGACGACAGTTGTAAAAATTCATTTGTTTATTCAGTGCATCAAAAAACCAGTTCTCAAATTTGCATTCTTTGTTTCTAAATTGAATTGTTTTCGAAACGCTTAATTGCTTTTAAATTTGTTTTAGCTTTCTCGTACGTTGCAAGATTGTTTGGTATAAATCGATGAATGGTCCAGTCTCGGAAAATAATATTTGAATGAAACTTCTAATTAAAATCGGCATTAATTAACCATTCAACTTAACTTTGCTTCAAGGTTGAGCGTTGTTGATCGCTTTTTGTTTAATTCCTTGAAGGTCTTGTAAAAAAAAAAGAAATGGAGGAAAAGTTAGTTTCCCGTTGTTTCTTGTGTGGTTATATGCATAATCTTGGATTTGAATTCCTACTTTAATTTCCAAGATGGTTGGAATGTAATATTAACTTTCCAAATTAAATATTTGTTTGCATTTGTACCAAAATGAAACTGAAATATGCATGAATTTAAACTGTATTGAAATTGCTTTAAATGTGCCAAAATCTGCTATTCAATGTCTACTAAAAGCTTTTACAAGAGTAACGGTAATTTGGAAAATTACCTAAACTGAAATTTTACTAGAGAATTCCAAAAATTACCCTTAATACAACTATTGGGAAAAATTTACCCTTTATACAACTATTTGAAAGTGTGTAAGATAAAATATTTGAAGCTCAAATATGAGCATATTTTTAAAAAGGATAAACTAGTTTTTATACCATATGTAAATCCTTTCTTATAAATAAAGTAATGCATCGTATTTTTAACATCCAAATACTCGATCATCTGTTTATGTAAATTAACATTTGTATACAAATATGAATTTTTTACACATAAATTATGTATGAGCAAATGACAAACATTAGCTCTGCTCACATTTGCAAGTCGTGTGTTTGCCTTTAGATAAATCTTGCACATAATCTTTCGATTTAGAACTTTAAAACTTTATGGGGTAATTGCAAACATTCCTTACACTAAAGATGAATTCAAAATTAAAGTTTCGAAAACATTAATTTTAATTCCTAGTCAATTTTTATACAAAAATTGTGTAATACTTAAAATTGCAGCGGTCCTTAAAATTATGTTCACGGTGCAGTAAATAGCCAATAGGAGATTTGCACATTATGAAATACTAAGGTCGCGAACTCGAGGTCGGCGTTCCCATCGAGTCGTGTGTTTAAGCCCCGATGCCACCAATTGTCATAAATGCATTTATTCGCTTAGTGATGCCATTAAACATCCGTCTTGAATATGGCAAATGCATGTTAAATCTGTCGAAGCTTTTAGTCTCTTTCGCGTGGTGCATAAATTTGGAGAGCGAGACCTGCTCGGATGTCATCCTCGTCTATAGACCTGGGTTAAAAATTTCGATATCAATCTAGATCCATTGTAACATAATGACCTTTTCCCATAGAATTGACTGCCTTTGGTAAACATGGATCACGCACCCCCGCCATATCAGACTCTTGCGCTATCAAACTTGACAATTACCAATAGCCTCGTGTTGCTTCCAAGTGCGAAGTTAATAAAACGAGCACACAATGCGTAAAACTTATGGATAACGTGGAATTTGAGCAAAAGGTACCAAAATGTTAAACTACATTTTGAGAAACTAGGAAGTATATTTTCTCTAGCGTGATATTTTTGCTTGCAATTTTAAAATTCACATTTCCAGCTTTCTATTTATTAAAATGATGGATGGTACATTTATGGATTCGTTGATATGCCCTCAAAAAAAATTCATGATCAAATGCAAAATTTGGCGCGTTTATAATTTACCTTAAACTGATTTGGTTAGAGCAATTTAACAAAACTTAATCTTTTCCAATGCATCTGGAGAGTTGTCGATTCTAGAATAAGATTTTGTGCGTTCTCGAAAGCGGAATGGTTTGACGGAATAAAGAAGCAATCTAGTGAAAGTATTTGACTAATGAGGCATGTTAGTCTTGGTGCATGATGTCATAACACAAAAAATAACTACCTCCCCCTAGTACTGTAGCCGGAGATGCCTCCCCTATCTACCAGCGAGCTCGGCTTGATGACGAGCGCTGTCGACTTCTACGAAAGTAATCATTAGATGTGGTGATGTAGCGCGGGTTCTCTGGGATCATTAGAAAATTTAATGCATGTTATTAAGCCGCGTCTCTGAATCTCCTTGAGCTCGCAGCGTCAATTTTCCTGTTTGCCAAAAAAAACTTGATTCGTAAGGTAATAGAAATGCCACCTGTATATGCCCCAGGCTCTATTTTATTTCTTAAATGTAGTGTTTTGCAGGTATGCAAAAATTGACGCTTAAAACATCGAACGCTTCTAATTTGCACATTTTAATCAAATTTGCATTTTTCTTACCGATGACCTGAATTTATCGAGCCTTTTTCGGCGTATATTGGAATTTGTAGCCCAACAGAAACTAAGACTTAAAATTTATAGTAGCTAAACAAAGCTACCACGCTAGGACGTTATTACTTCGAATGTTTTTACTTTTGAAAAATAGAGAGCGCCTCGTTGAAATTGTATGCAAGAGAATTTGATAAATGAATGGAAGGTTCGACAAATCTGATTTTGAAATTCTAACCAAATGTATAAAGCCACAGAACGTCTTTGCGCTTTTTTAACACCCTGAGACAAATTTTTCAATGCACTTTATCGATATCGTTACATTTTACACTTCATGAAATGAGATTATTTTCTATAGAGTTAACATGTAATGAGAAGTTTCCGTATTTCTCGGCATTTATATAATTCGGGAGAATCAATCTTAAAATTTAATGTTTTAAATTTAACATTCAATACAATTATTATAAAAATCTTTAGTAGTTAAGGTGTGCATATTTTTAAATACAAATGCAGTAGGATTTAATGCACCTGAAAGTAAAGGCATGACTTTTAAATATAGGTGTTAATTGTGCTCGTGCATAATTATTTTTCGTATCTTTATTTAAAGGTTCCTCTGTATATAACATGTGCTTGGACAATAAAATCTTTGAATTGTTTCCTTTGCTTTTAAATTTTAAAGAGCGCGCAGCATTGTCGAATCGGTGCAACACTGCCAGATTTATAAACCTAAGAATTCATTCCATAAATTTCACATAAATTTTTCATTACCAGGTACACTTTACAATTTATTTTTGAAGTTTTTCTCTTAGAGTTATCGGTAATATCAGTATAAACTATTTATGCAAGTCATTCGATTACTTTGAATTGTTGTTAGGAGAGGGGGGTGCCAACTCAGGTGTCGTCCTCGTCACTTGACCATGGTTCAAAATTACGAGGTCCATCGCCAATAGCCCTCGTGTTGCTTCTAGTGCGAAGTTAATAAAAACTAAACTAAAACTTAACTACTTTGAATTGTTTCAAAATGACTGATATAAATGACGAGGTTTACTATTTGACTCTGTATAAATTAGGATGAAAACGGTTGAACGTGCTAGATAATAGGGCCTCACGCTACAAAAGTTTCGTGTGAGTTTAGGTGGGTCATTAGTGGCATTGGGACTCTAATCCGAGACCAGACACAAACGATCGGTGTTGAGTCTCGGATTCGAACCCTGTTGCTACTATTGACCTATCGTGTAGTGGAGCCAATGCACGATTTTGCGGAGGCTCCAAATCCTCTCGTGGCATAGTTTGGAAAATATGGAGAGGGAGGCCAGTTCAGATGTTGTTCTCAAGGCTCAGATTCAAAGTTACGAGGTCAGTCGCCAGTAATTGCCGTGGTAGCCTAGTGGTCATGGTTTTGGACTCGTGGCCGGCGGTATTTGCTCGGTTGTAGATTCGAGCCTGGGCCACTAAAGAGTGTAGCCTGGGCTGATGCACGTTGAATCTGTCGGGGCCCAAAGTCCTCCCGTTGACAGGGGGTGGAAGTTAGGAGAGGGTGTCATTTTCGTCATTTGATCGAAGTTCAAAATTACGAGGTCCATCACCAATAGCTTTTGTATTGCTTCTAGTGCGACGTTAATAAAATTGAACTAAACGCCAGATGCCTTCGTATTAATTTTCAGTGCGACGTAAATACACTCCCAATCGCAATGATATCATGCTATGTAATATTTGTAAATGTAGGAAAATTGCGCATAAATTCAATGGATCCATAAAAGTAATTAGTCTACTAATCAGCATAAAGGATGAGGTTTATCACATAAAACTAAATCTTTTAGAAACATTAGTAATTGGAATTTCCTGAATTTTGAATGTAATCTTCTCTACCATTGTCTCTCGACATCCAGAACAAAAGATCCATTAACAATTTGCATTTTCCACTAATTTCAAACTTTTTCCAATTTTCTCTAGTCTTTTGTTCCAAATAAAGATATCATCGAAAATGAAGAGATCGGAATTAAAAAGTAACGCAGAGACCTTGCGTAAAAACAAATCTAATTTCGCATGCCTCGCCCAAGTGAGACGGCTTGAGGACCAGTTTTCGCATTTCGTGCAAGACTCGGATTCGCCCTCAAGGTTTCACTTCCGCAACGATTTCGTTATTAAAGCTTTCTCGAATTTAACAGTGTTGCCTAGTTTATGTAATCGAGCAACCGGTGTCGTATATTTCATAACTGTTCTTTCGTGATGGTATATAAACGAGAGAATTTTTTTAATACGGAAAATGTAAAGTTTAGATAAATTTATAAATAGGCTTAGTCGTGTTTCTGTAAGATTTCAAGTTCAGTTGTGAATATAATTTTGCGCATAAAGAAACATCCATTCACTTAAGTTTTCAATGGTGGAATTTAAAGAACGGTAGCTTAGTGTTGCAAGTTTGCGAAGTCTGAAATCTGCTCAACTCGCGATTTATGGCTGTTTTAGCTCCGTGTTCATGGTCACGAACTCGCTATCGGAGTTTCCGTCGAGTCGTGGTGCCACTAAAAACGTCGTGTAGCGGGGCTGATGCATGTTGAACCCGTCAGAAATTGGTTATACGACAGAGTAAGGGTTGAGTTCCAATCATCCGTGTCCACAGCCACGAGACTCGAAACGCGAAGTAAACGTCTCATTTGCCAGCCCACTGCATTAGTTGGTCAACTCAACCAAAGCGTGAACAACCGGAAATGGGCGCCTGCGCACTTCTAAGCTTTTTGTCTCTTATAGTTTTCAACAAATGTCTTCCATTTTGTTTGTGATTATTCTATGAATGATGCGAAGGTGGAACCTTTCTGCTTGGTTACGGAGAATCCATTTAACGTATTTATGGATTAAGATCTGGGTTTCGCTATAAGAATCGAAAGCTTTTGGCTTCTCTTCCCGAAAAACTTTGTTTTTTCCGTCTATTGTTTTGAAAAGAATTAGGCAATTTTTTTCGTAATTTCAAAATTTAATCGCCGTGTACTAAACATTTTAAAGTAATAATGTAGAACTTTGCAATAATTGCAAATTTATGCAAGTTAAACTCTACTTTCACGAACTGTGTATAGCCGCGGTAGCCTAGTGGTCAGTTTCGAATTCGTGGTCGACGGTTTTCGTTCAGTCGCGGGTTCGATCCTTTGCCTCTAAAGATCCGCAGTGTAGCCGGGGCTTATGTACGTTAAATCTTTCGGGGCCCAAAATCCTCCCAATTGTGTGATGTATTTAGGAGAGGGGGTGCCAGTTCGGGTGTCGTCCTCTTCACTTGACCGAGGTTCAAAATGACGGAGTCTGTCACGAATAGCCCTCGTGCTGCTTCTAGTTCGACGTTAATAAAAAGTAAAATTAAAATAAAGTTAACTGTTCGAGAAGTTTTATCTTCCGTAACACATTTTTGTGAATAAACAGCAAATTTCTTAAAAATGATTATATCAAAGACAGAATAGTAGTTTAACTCTCTACGAGCCGAAATTCTTAAAAATTTATGCAACGAAAATGAGCAATTGTAAAGTTATAGAATATAGATTAACAAAATTTACCAACTTAAACCATTTTACAAGGAATTCACTATGACTTTCAACGGCTTAGTGTTCGCATTTATGCATGGCCGCTGTAGCCTAGTGGTCAAGGTCGTGAACTAGCGGCCGGCGGTTTTCGTTCAGTCGCGGGTTCGATCCTTGGCCGCCAAAGACCCGCCGTGTAGCCGGGGCTGATGCACGTTAAATCTGTTCGGGGAATAAAGTCCTCCCGGTGGTGTGGTGTGGATGTTATGAGAGGGGGTGCCAGCTCAGGTGTCGTCCTCGTCACTTGACCGTGGTTCAAAATTACGAGGTCCGTCGCCAATAGCCCTCGTGTTGCTTCTAGTGCGCGTTAATATAAACTAAACTAAAACTCTCATTTATGCATTAAAGTACCTCTCGATTTCTGTCTATAGCTTCTCGGGGACTCTTTAGGGGGCGCGGTAGCCTAGAGGTCATGGTCGCAGACTCGCGGCCGGCGGTTTTCGTCGAGTCGAGAGTTCGAGCCTCAATGCCACTAAATACTTGCCGGGGCTGATGCACATATCTGTCGATGCTCAAAGTCCTCCCGTTAGCGTGGAATTTAAGAAAATTGGGTACCAGTTAGGGTGTCGTCCTCGTTACTTGACCGAGGTTGAAAATGAAGAGGTTGATCGATAATAGCCTATCGTGCTGCTTCGAAGTACAATTTTAGTAAATAATAAATCAAATTCTTTAAAGAAACGTTTATCGCAGCATAACCAGTACTGAGACATAAAACCACAGTCGCTCTCCCTTGTGTCGTGAAAATGACTAGGATTGGAGATTTGAACCACTTTTTTGAAGATAATCCAAGAAATTATACTGTTTTCAAACAGAATCTTTTTCAAAGTAACACTCGTACTCGTTTCTGGATCTAAAATTCTGTTTTAGTATGCCTTGCGAAATCATTCTCAAAAGTATGCTAATATTCGTATTCATTTACGAGATTAAAAATGTTTGCATTCCTCTTTAATACTAATTTATAAGTTATTAGCTCCCTCAATATCGTACATTATAAGAGTAAACTTGTTTTTATTTTACCAGTCTAAGCAAACAGGGCCTTTAAACTGCACTTTTCTTTAGGAATGGAATCATGTCAATGGGTATAGTGGTAATATTAGAGTATAAAAATATATTTCATGGTTCTATTCGCAAATTGAGCTTTAATAATTAAAAATAAGCCTCTCTAAATAGCGGTAAAATAACCGAATACACAGTTGCGCCAATGCAATAAAAATTTCCCCCTCGTGTCATTTTTCTAACCATAAAACTTGTTCCAAACTTAAGGAACGATTTTTTTGAAAATTAAGTTACTTTGGAACCATATTACTCCAATACTAAGTTTATTTCTCTGTGTAAAACGTTCGTCTTATGACTCGAAAAATCTTAAATTATGAAGATAATTCACCTCTCACCCATAAACAAAATAATAAAAGCAGTAAAAGAATCCGATACCCTGTATGAATAGTTCGGTAAGTTCGGTTTCTTACCTCAAAACGTAAAAAGAAACTTTTCAGAAATGCCGCCTATTATATTTGTATAAATATCCGTACTCCGATGGGGAAAGCACTGTAGATGTGATTGATGGAGGTAGTTCAGTCAATGCAACAATTCTGGACAGTCTTTAAATTCCGAGGTCCTTAACCTTTTTATTCCGTGACCCCCTCCCCCTTTTGTTAGAGGGCAGTACACTTGGAAAGGGGTCCGTGACCTTCAGCTTAGGCCCTTCTGTATTAGATGTCTTCGCATCTTTTTGCCCTTCTGCCTCTTTCTTAAAAGCACCCCTACACTTTTTTAAACCCCACGTAGACAGACCTTTATTCTTAATTTTAGTGAGTTTTCAAATGTTAACGTTTTTTAAATACTTTCTACGACAAGAAAAGTCCTTCGAAAAGAACTTTCTTTTCGAAAGCATCTTATTCCGTGCAATTAAAGAAAATACTCTAATTTTTAAAAATAAAACTCCATAGGATTAACACAACTTTCGGGAATTCGTGATGAAGTATCCAAATTCTTAAATATAAAATTAGTTGATGGAATTAGAATACAGTGGATCCTAAAATTGAGTATACACCTTAATTTCCGACACTAAAAATATAAGAAATCCTCTATTTATATAAATTAATATGTATCCAAATCTTAAAATGAACTTTAAGAAATGTATTACACGTAAAAACAAGTGTGAAACCAGTTTTATGAATTATGTTGTAGTTTCTGCTTAAAAATTATGAAATTAAGTCCCAAAATTAAGTATACTCCTGGCATAGCTTTTAAAGGAAAACATAAAAAGACAAACTAATATTTGGTCGCATATCCTTTCGAATTAATTAGATGGCGTGGCATCGATTTTACAAGATTGTAGGTTGTTTCGCTTTCGATTTTAGCCCATTTCCCCCTTAAACAGTTTTTAAATGGTCTTTTCAAGTGAAATGGTGCTTTGATTTTTTTTCCGTCTGTTATTTAAACATAAATTTTCAATAATGTTGATCAGATGATTGGGGTGGAGTGTGCAACTGCGTTCTACAGTTGTACAACAGCCTCAATCGAACAATTTTAGCGGTATACTTGGAATCGTTCTAGTGTTGAAAAATTGAACTCTACTCTAAACCAAACTTTTCAGCACTTTGCTTTTAAATTATTTTTCAGAATGTTCAAACACTGAATTTTGTTCATGATGTCATCAATAAATACTAAACTTCCCACACCATTGGCTGACATAAAGCCCCAATAGGAGAACAGAGCCACTTCCATACTTGACAGTAGGAATGGTATTTTTAGGAACTCTCTGCTGAGCTTCCGCCAAACATAGCATCGCCCATCACTTCCAAAAACATTAAATTTATTCTTATCACTAAATAAACTGCTGTTTGTAGAAAATGCAACACCATGAAGGAATCATCAGAATCAAATGAAATTCGCAGCAAATGTCAATTATAGGATATTATGCAAATTAATAAAGTTTCAGAGCCATCGCGCGTGCGCGGCGCGCGCAGCGCCCTCTGAATTGATGCTGAAAGCGTATAAATAAAGTGCTGTAGCGGGACGTTGAAAAAAGTCTATGATTATTTGTTAGTGGAAAACGTTTAGTGAGACCTGAGTATGCCTCCACGACGGAAGAATAAGAAATTCAAGCAACTTACGGAGTTTGAACGAGGGAGGATAATCGGCCTTCGAGAAGGAGGATTTTCCTATCGCGCAATAGCAGCTCGTATGCAGCGGAACAGTTCCACAGTGATGCGAGTTTGGAAGCAGTGGACCGACGAGCACCGAACAACTCGAAAAACAGGCACTGGACGACAGAAGGTGACGTCAGAGCGCGATGATCGACACCTGCTCCGCATGGCGGTGAATGATCGCACAGCTTCCTCCAGGCAGCTGGCAGCACGTTGGTCTACTGCTACAGGTGTACAATTGTCGGCTTCGTCAATTCGTCGTCGTCTGCTGCGCCGTGGATTGCGTGCAAGGGTGCCTTTATACAGGATTCCCCTCACGGCGAATCATCGACGGCTGCGTCGGCAGTGGGCTCTTGAGCACAGAGACAGGCGAGCTGATTGGCACCAAGTTGTCTTTTCAGATGAATCGCGCTTCAATTTGTGGACCCATGATGGCCGTGTTCGTGTTAGACGTTATGCCGGTCAACGCTGCCTTCCTGAGTGTATTATTGAACGACATAGTGGTCGAACACCCGGAGTTATGGTCTGGGGTGCGATTTCGTATCATGGACGATCCAATTTGATACGAATTGAGGGTAATCTCAATAGCAACAGGTACGTCCGTGAAGTGCTACAGCCCGAAGTCGTTCCTTTCCTTCAAGGCATCTCTGGAGCTATCTTTCAGCAGGATAATGCACGCCCACATGTTGCGCGGACTGTTCGAGACTTCTGTTCAGCACAACGCATGCAACTTCTTCCTTGGCCTGCTTATTCACCGGATATGTCGCCTATTGAGCACGTGTGGGATATGGTTGGTCGGCGTCTCGCTCGTGATCCGCGTCCTGCAGTTTCCAAAGACGAACTTTGGTTGCGCATACAAGCGATATGGAATTCTCTTCCTCAAGCAGATATTCAACATCTGTTTGACTCCATGCCACGTCGTATAGCAGCACTTATTGCAGCGCATGGTGGCTGCACCAAATACTGATTTCGGACGCTTAATTTGTTTCTTTTGTTTTGAAAATTTCATCATTTATTTGTATCAGTACAAGTCGTTTCTGCATTAAATTTCATTTGATTCTGATGATTCTTTCATGGTGTTGCATTTTCTACAAACAGCAGTATATAACTTGATTCCAGAAGTCGTAAGATCTTGAAATAATAATTTTAAGCAAATGAAAGCTTTCTCCTAGTTTCGTTTAGAAATGAAAGGTTTTCTCCTGGTCAAACGACCATAAAGCTTCCTTTCCCGAGTACTCTTCTAATTATTTCTGCAGAAAAAGGTCTTTGAATCGTAGAAAAAAATGGTTGCAGCAATTTTTCGGGCCGCGGTAGCCTAGTGGTCAAGGTCGTGGACTAGCGGCTGGCGGTTTTCGTTCAGTCGCGGGTTCGATCCTTGGCCGCCAAAGACCCGCCGTGTAGCCGGGGCTGATGCACGTTAAATCTGTTCGGGGCCCAAAGTACTACCGTTGGCGTGGTGTGGATGTTAGGAGAGGGGGGTGCCAGCTCGGGTGTCGTCCTCGTCACTTGACCGTGGTTCAAAATTACGAGGTCCGTCGCCAATAGCCCTCGTGTTGCTTCTAGTGCGACGTTAATATAAACTGAACTGAAACTAAACTGCAGCAATTTTTGGAGCCTTCTCCTTTGGAGTTTCATTTACTTTTAGTAGGATCCTCCTCTTGGTTCTGTCATTCGGAATCTCCTTTAGTCCTTTTCTGGGAGTACCTTAACGTGTCCCAACTCTTTTTATACTTTGAAGATTTTTTTTGAACACATCCTTAATTTTGCTGAACAACTTCTGCAATTTTTCTTTTCAGTCATTTAAATGACCAGCTTTGTAACTTGATTTGTAGTTGCCGTTCAGGAACCCATTTGGAAGATTAAGTTTCTGGTAGCAATATTAATTGTATACTGATTTTGGATTTAGATCCTAATGAATTACACGCAAAAATTTTAGTAAAATAGTGGTAGCTAATTTATCGGGTTGTGGTCACTTTACAAGAAGTGTATACTTAATTCTGCGACATAATTCTCTGACTAAATGACACGAATGGCAAACAATTTTACATGAACTTAATGTTTTTTCTTTGGATTAATATCCTATGGAGTGATTTATCATTTCCTATCAAAAACCTGTTAAAATTTTCTACCGTATCTTTGTATTTTCAATGTAAAAAAGAGGCGTGTACTCGTTTATGGGAGCCCTGTATATGTACACTACTTGACGGACTATTGCATACGAATGTCGGTCTACCTTTGAAATTTTTGCATAATGCGACAAAGATGAAGTAGCTATACATGTATATTTCTTGGTATTTTCTACTTTATATTAAATGCTAAGCATATTCGAAATTTCAAGACTACGAACCCTCTTTAGTTGGAAATGACTTGGATTGTGGAATAAATTTGCAGAATTGAGAGCTTATTCAAGCAGAGCATTTATCGTATAAATGCTAAATTAAAACAATGCAACTGGATTAGAAGTTAATTGGATTTTATGTGTCAAAAGTAAGAACATTGCTTTCTTTTCACTTCATTTTTTTCGCAATGATTTCGTCTGCTTTCCTTTGGATTTTATCGCAGCTTTCAATCTTCTACACATGGATGCCCACAGTTTTGTCAATTTTGCTATTCTATAATTTTCTCAACCCCGAATTATTCAAGATGGTTTTGATGTATTTTTGTATAAATATGCCCATAAATGTTCGGAGGATTGTCCGGAATCTAGGATGCCCTGTTTAGTTATAAATTATGAAAGAATGGCGTGTTTAGGATAATTATCACGTCTGAAGATCGTGGCCGCGGTAGACTAGTGGTCATGGTTTCGGATTCGTTTCCGGCCGTTTTCGTTCAGTTGCGGGCTCGAGCCTAAATGTCACTGAAGACTCACCGTGTAACCTGGTCTGATGCACGTTAAATCTGTCGTAGCCCAAAGTCCTACCATTGGCGTGGTGTAGAAGTTGGGAGAGGGGTGGCAGCTCGGTTGTCGTCCTCGTCACTTGACCGAGGCTCAAAATTACGAAGTCCGTCGCCAACAGCCCTTATGTTAAGTTTATTAACGTTGTACTAGAAGTAACTAAAAACATGTTTGAAGATACGACTTCTAATTACGTGGTAATTCCTTTTTCTCGAGTGGCTGCGGTAGCCTAGTGGTTAAGGCATCGGGCTGGCTGCCGGGCGGTTTCGTTGAGTCGTGGGTTCGAGCCCACTGGTCTGTCGTCCCTCGTGTTGCTTCTAGTGTGACGTTGTTGAAATCAAACCAAAATCCACTTTCTCGATGCTACGGGTAATTCAAAGTTAACCTATTATCTTATCTTATATTATTTTATTCATCGTCGATTAGATAAATTTCCGTTAGATAATTGCTAACGCCATACACTTCCAGATGCTATAGATCTCCCCTCCCCATGAAAAGGGATTTAGTCTTTGCTTAAAATAATTACAAGAAATAAATCGGTAAACTTGTAGATATCAAATTCTTAATTACTTTATCGTGCAATATTACTTTGTATACATTATGTATTTGTAAAGTTTCACGGATGGGAAAAAATGGCTTTATTTTTTGACTCTCGCTGTACTTCGTCGAACTGAAATTTTTAACCGGAATATTCTTGACTGAACTTATGCTAATGTATGATGTTGCGACTATTCCGAAGGGAGTGGATATCTATTCACTATGCGACTAATCTATCGCTAATAGACTTAAGGGGGTCTATGGGAAGAAAATTTATCTCAATTGCTGATAATGTGCACAGTTTTCGACATGTTATAATTCAATGAAATTAAAATTTATTACTGATGTTTCACACATGCTTTATAAAGGAATTTTTAAAACGTGTAACATTAATATTCATGGGCTCCTAATATAAGAAATTAAGAATATGCTTAAAGTTTATTTTAGGAAATTTGTGTTGGTTTCCCTGCACGCAATATATTTTGTACACAAATGGTTCTAATGGCTTGCAAATACTTTATTTAAAAGTATACCTTTATGTGAACCTAATTACAAATGAAATAAAAGTTTTAAAGATATTTAACTATAATATATTTCAAACTTTTAAAATTTTCAAAACATTTTTCTTGCTTTTAATGTATGTAGGGCACTAAAACTGGATACAATTTAAGGAATGTATCGGGTTTGCTACACGTACAAAATTTTAAGTGCAAAGTATAATAGTGTTTGAAATATCCTGCGTGCAATGGGAAAACAATAGCTCTCGTATTGCTTCTAGAGCGACGTTAATAAAAACTAAACTAAAGCAAGGGGGGAAACCTCTAACTGAAAAATGGTTTTAACATTCAATTAAAAAAAATCTAATTTCGAAACTTTCAGGATGATAGTTACCCTTCAGTTTTCCTCGACAACTCTTTATCATTTGCCCTTTTTTTTTTTTTTTTTTTTTTTTTTTTCAGAGCCTCAATTTATTTCTTTTGTAAACTTCGAATCCAAACATTAATCTCCTGCCAGATCATTATAAATGTTAGTGGCCAGATTTGAGTCTCTAAACTAAACCAGAACCGATCGACTTTGGGCGAAATTTCGAGATTAACAAATACCTTTATTTCGGTTGTTCATCTTGCCAAGTTTCCTACCAATTTATCCCAATGATTAAGAGAATGTAATGTGGCATAAGCAAAATAAACTGAAACGCTCTAATTCGAAAATACTCGTATGTGGAAGTGCATGTCTTAAATGCTGATTTTACGAAAACGTAATACAAGTGTCTGAATAACTTCAGAAGTTTAACATCCTCAAACAGTTGGTATCATTGGTCGGAATAAAATGACTAATTGCATTTTTCTTAATCAAATTGAAGTTTAACACCAGAGACCGCTGAATGAAATTCTTTGGAATGTTTCAAATGATGTATTAATTCCTTTATACATACACAGAGAAGGTTGTATTCTGCCTCGCTCCCCTTTCTGTAGAGAAATTATTCATTGTTCAGTCCCTCTTCCCTCGGGACCCGTGTGGTGACCGGGGATGACAGAATAGTCTCACTGTAGCTCATGCATGTCGTAAGAGGCGACTAAAATGGGTACCCAGCGTCTGGGGGTATAGCCGGGCACCCTGCCCCTGGGGATTATATCAGGGGACCTCAGGGACTTGCCTTCTTCATGTAAGTACGGGCATCATGACCCCGAGGCACCTTAGTGATCTTTTTCTTTCCCATGGGGTTTACTGTCTTTGGTAAACACGGGTGACGCACTCCCGGGATACCCTAGCGATCCTTCTCTATTTTCGACCCTCCTTCTTGTCAACCATTTTTACCTTTTTTCACCTTCACGTCTAGACCACAGTTTAATCTTGTTTGGCGCAGCATAGCCATATCTG
>BMAW01065328.1:0-46875 GCA_019974015.1 Nephila pilipes | reverse complement strand
TATTCTTTAATTTCTTTGTTTGTATCATAATAGGATTATTATGATGTAATATTAATAAGCAAGAAAGCTGAAGACTTAGAGACAGATAAACAAATTCATGAATATTCCATTTTTATGAGAAATGTTTAGTTTTTAAATCAAAAATAATTTATATACATTTTTAAAAAAATAGTTTTAATATCCTCAACTGTCCCAATAGAAACCTCTAAATTTAATCCAATGTAACTAAACCTATGTAAATATAAACATTTTAAAATCATCTATATCGTTTTAGTGTAATAATTAGAACGCTTCCAATTTACAAGAAAAAATATGACATTTTCAATCAATAATTCTTAATCTTAAGAAATAACAATGGTTATATTTATTGAAACTGTTTACGTAATAATTGAAAATAGTTTTAAAAGACTATCGATGCTCGTGACACGGACTACAGTAATGAAACCAGTATCAATTTTGAAAAGATATTTTGAGATTGCTGTTTATTCTTTGTTGGTATAGGTTTCACAATTTGCTGTGAAATGTGGATGTGACTTAGAGTGGTTGGATATGAATTTATTTTGATAAAAGAGGTATTTAATAATTTATTTTAGTTAGAAAAAGATTTTAAAAAAACAATACAAGTTAACCAATATAATTCTTTAATTGTAGATTCAAAAATTTATAATGGGAAATTGCAAAACTTGTAAGAATTTCTGCCTATACGCATGATTAATTTAGTTAAAGATAAAATAAAAATGTAATCTAATTCACATTGATTATAGCAAAAATCTTCAATTAGTTATGTGGATTTATGGAACAATAATTTTAACCTACACATTTAGGAACCATTTTGACATAAGTACGGGTTACATATTAAAGCAATATTCTGCTTTCGCAATTTTCGATAGTGAAAATGAAAGTTCTCACACTACCTCAAGGAAGACGACACATTCTTAGAGACATTTGTATTCTTTTTAGGGAAATGTCATGAACCGTAATAAACGTTAGACGTAGGGAGAGTGTGCATGATTACATACGGGTTACATATAAACCCATAGAACCTTTATTCGTAGTATGCATTCTATATAATTAGAAATAAATAAAATTAATTTTGAATGTTAATAAATTTTATTACTATATTTTGTAAGTTAGCAATTTAATTTTTATAATATGTAATCACACTATACTCATTATACATTATATGTAATCATTTAAAAATATTTTAATAAAAACCTTGAAATTCTTATTAAAATATTTTAATAAAAACCTTGAAATTCTTATTAAAATATTTTTTAAGAAAAATTATAATTAATAAAATAATGATTTGAAATAATTTGTAATATAAAATTTGAAATAAAAAATATCGCACTTAGTTACATTTGAGATTTAAGATTGGGGGTCTTTTCCTAATTAATGCGGCAAACATAGAAGAACAAAGAACGGTAAACAAAGTAACGGATTATTTAACATGTTAAAATCCATTCTACAAAAAACAAAATCATGAAGCTCACACTTACAGTAACATATATTTTTACTACACCAGAAATCAGAATATGTACCAATTAAAGTTGTTAGCGTTTTTTAAACAAATGAACAATACAACTACCCATAATTTACAAATATGGGATTTTTAAAAGTTTTAACTGTGAACAAAAAGTAGAAAATAATTGCTATTGAACCACTTAAACATTAATTTAATGTTATTTCAATAATATTTTGATGAATATAATAATAAATTCATACTAAAATGTGTTTCCTGCAAAGTACATTTATCAATCATCAGATGCCACAAAATATTCGTTAAGAATATTGTTTTTTCGTACTTTATACTGTAAGTAAAGTAAAAGAAAATCTATTAACCACCCATAAAAAAATCATGATCTGTTTCAAAGTAAAAACATTATCACATAATTATAACTTTCTTTATTTCGAAACTAAAATTTTTATCTTTTAAGTTACATGGACGTCATCATTTATGATGAAACAGAACCCACTTACAAACGCAATACAATTTAGGACCATAATCATGTACGCTCTCCCTACGTCTAACGTTTATTACGGTTCATGACATTTCCCTAAAATGAATACAAATGTCTTTAAGAATGTGTCGTCTTCCTTGAGGTAGTGTGAGAACTTTCATTTTCACTATCGAAAATTGCGAAAGCAGAATATTGCTTTAGCTGTTGCTGTAGTCCCGTCTAAAACTGTCTGCTGGGATGCCTGGTTTTTGGGTTTCTTGCCTTTTCTTTTTCATTCAGTACTTCATTCTCTGCTTCTTTGCTTTGTGGAGATGGCTTTACTATAACCTAAAGAGGGATTGTATTTAAAATTTAAGGCGCTTTCAGTTCTAAAAGAATTCTGTCAAACTGACTACGTTTTGTGACATACTTTGTTTACTCATATATCAGATAAATTTTACATTTAAAAAACAAGTTCTACAGAGTTCATAACATTTACCTTTGACTTTTACTGCTAAAGTAATGTCAAATATATGTATAAGTTCCCCAAATATCATAACATTTATATCTGATTTTTACTGCTGAATGAATGTCAAATATTTGTATGAGACAGGATCAATTTCTGCATTTCTGAAACATGTGCCAGAATATATTGAGCTTGGTGTGCATTAGTGAACTAAGTTTAACTTACATATTAAACAAAATTAAACCATATGTAGCAAGAACGTATAAAAATTTATCTGTGTATAGTATTACTTACAAACCATTTTAGTTTTAACGTATACAAACTATTTAAATTATTTTTATTCCAGTGTATAGCACAGTTGAATAAATATCGCCAGAAATCCCATTATTTTTCATATTTTAGAATAGTAATTTTAAATGAAAATATCTATTATAATCGACACTTCTCATCAAAAACATATGGTGACATAAAACATAAATCAATACTAAATTATTTTAAATGCTTTTAATAATACCCGTATTTAAATTTTAAATATTTAGACAAAAATTATATAAAGATTGATTGTACATTTTAAGACCATAAAAGTGCGATTTTTGTTATATTTACTACTCATATTGGATAAATTTTTGATACAACAAATACATTAATAATTCTAAAAAAATAAAGCACACACACATACAGAAATTATCATACATTCGTTTGATAAAATTCTCGACTTTTGACGTAAAGATAAACAACGGAAATAATTTCATTTCTGTTCAACAATTAATCTAATTCGATTCCTATCTTAAAAAATATATTTTCGAAATTTAAGTCCAAAAATTGTCATTGATTCATTATATCTATTGTTTTTTTTTATTAATAGTACTATTCAAGTTACTTGTGTTCACATGTTGATGTTCCTCGTTGATATACTCTTTATAAACATTGCGTATACAAATCTCATTATATTTTAAGTCTCAGTAATGACTGTATATATATAACTATAGTTCCTATTTCTTGTTATTCCTGAAAGTATATTTAATGTTGAGATTCATAACAGAGATTAATTTTTAAAATTTATTATAAACATCATCATATTTATCATGAACATCTCTTCTCAATATATTATTTATAAATTTAATAAAACAATATTCTATTTTTTGATGCTTGAAATCATCATTCTTGATATGGAACACACATTTAGTTATATCCTTAGTAAAATAAATATTCATAATCTCAAGCTTATTCACATGTAATAAATGGTAACTAAATCAGTGATTTTTCCTTTTTTTAATGGAAAATGAGAAGTACTTTATACTTTAAACATTAAAAGTTTCTCAAAATTAGCTTTAAACTCATGAATTTTTTTCTACTATCTTTCTTGTTCTTAATTTGTGTCCTATATTTTCTATTCCTATCCGTTCTCTTAAGCACATTATCAGTTTTTACTTGACTTTTTTTTATCTATATTTATTATAAAATTCTTTATCATCATTTTAATACTTGAAGTCCCATTTTAATTAAAATACATAAATAGAAACCCATATATATATATATATATATATATATATATACACGCGCACACACACATATATATATGTATGTGTGTGATTATGAAAGCAATAATATAGACATTGAAGAATCTTTTGTTCTTTATTCGTTTAAATTTCAAGCATCCAAAGATTGAAAGATTTGAATCCAACAAATGTATTAAGAACAGGAACTGACTGGTTACATTTTTATTCAAATAAACTTATTTTCTTTTTCTTAGCTTATAGGTATTAAAAGTATTACCTATAAGCTAAGAAAATTGTGAGTATAAAAAAATAACTAATTAGAAGTAGAAGAATTGAGATGAAAGTTACAAAATAACGTATAATTCTAAAAGCAAGTAGATAAATCTAAAATTAAAGTTATTTTCAAAAGCGTATTAACAAATAGGTTTGACTATAATATGTTAAAATTTCAATAAATCTCCTAATTCGTTTTTCGTTTGGGCTGCTTTCAAAAGGAAGCTTACCCACAAAAAATTGCATTTTTCTTCGATTCTTCTTTGACTTCCATAAAACTTTTCCGAGATATGCAACTGGGCTTATCTGAAGAAATAGATTTAACAGAATAGAATAAAAATACGCCGAATGACTTATTGAAAATATTAACAAATGTTAAAGCATCATTTTTTTCTAAAAATGTATCCCTAAGATTGAAGATTAGGCTGATTTAATCCAAGAACGAAAATTGTTATTTGTCAACTTGTGTTATTAAAGATACCTGAACTAAAATAAAAATGTTTTGAAATTAAAATGCAATTTTAGTTCGAAATTTAATACATTTGAGAAACACATTGTCATGGAAATTTGAATTTCAGTGAAATATATTTAAATATGTTATAGTCTCATTATTTTTGCTATGATTTGAGAATATTAAATACTTTTTTTAAGTTTTCAAATCGTTCTTTTCAATAAATGATGTTGTTGCCAGTTGACTTTTCATTTTAAGAAATATTTAAATACACATTTTTCTCCAAACTGATGAAAAAAATGTTTCTACGTATTACATTCAATGTAGTTTTTATTTTCTTTATAATTATTAAAATTCTGAAATAATTCAGTG
This sequence comes from Nephila pilipes, assembly GCA_019974015.1. NCBI lineage: Eukaryota > Metazoa > Arthropoda > Arachnida > Araneae > Nephilidae > Nephila > Nephila pilipes. The sequence continues at coordinate 41,874 of BMAW01065328.1, read as the reverse complement.
AAACAATCTTTATTAAAATATGCAACAATGCCAAACATGTTCAAATAAAGTTTTATGTTTGTATATCTTCTTCAATAATTTTTTTCCAAAAAACGCATTATTAAAATCAGACATGAGTCTTATTTCTGGGCATAAGTCCTTCGAAAAGAAAAAATAATTTTGAAACGAAATATCGAAAAAGTTTTTTTGTAATTATAAGCCTCTTTCCTATTTTTAAGATGCGATTTTAGCAAAAAAGTCAATGAGTTGCTGCAACTCTAATACTACATAAAGTGTTTGAACATTTATGGACATTTTAAAACATACTTTGAATAAAAATTGTGTTTCATTCTTTATAATAAAGATCAAAATTTTGCTTAAGTTTAAAAAAAAATTGCTCTTAGTTAAAAACTCTTTTAAATAATTCGTATTTAAAAAACGAAAAAATGCTATTATTTGAAATTACTTTAGTTTAGTTTTTTTTGTATGTTATTGGTTATACTTTCATCCCCAATAAGCTTTGGAAAATAAATAAATAGCAATTAAAGTACAACTTAAGAATATAGAAACATTATCTCTAAGAATAAGTATATTAATCAATATCTTTTGATATTGATTAATATACTTATTATTAGAAAAATACATTTAAGACATCAATATCTAATATGTACTTTTCATATAAATAATCTTCGTTAATTTATATAAAAAGTACACAAATATACAATTAACTTAAATAAAAAAAGTATATTATTGTAAAGCTTTTGATTCTTAAATTAGCATTTAATCATTTTTGAGTCACCTTATTTATTGCACACACTGATTAATAATCAAATTATTGCTGTGATTGAATAAAGATGAACAAAATTGTTTGTTTTTAATATTATTTATTTCTCTTCCTTAATATAAGTATAAATTATGATATATAAATTGTGCTGCATGTGTTTAAGTATTTGTTCTTGATAATACATAGATTCATAGATATATTATTATTCTTACCACTAATAAAACTAGGCGTTATGTTTTTATTCAGCAGGCCTTTACAATTAATATTTCGAGCAAAACTTTATATTTGTGGAGGACAAGAATCATTTATAGGATTAATTCATAACATTTAAGAATGTAGCATAATGTAAAATTAAATTAATTTTGAATATGTATGTTAAGAGTTCGTTGTTATAATTTATATACAATTTTAGTTATACCGTAATTTTTCATTTTCCTTTGGTTCCGATTCCAGGGCCTTGAAATAAAAGTTGAATTAAATATTTACTCTGTTGTATTAAGTGTTTCAACATGAAATATTTCTTTAGCTAACCATGATTCCGCAATTATATTCGTACATATTTTTAATGTTTCTTCATCATCCATAACAAAGTATTTTTACCAAACTTTTCCTCCTTAAAATTTGAATAATTTAGTGCAGAATTCTATGGAGTAAAAGTAAGAGTTTTTGCATCTTTTATTCTTTAGCAAATTTCGGCTTTCATTGAATTTTCTGGATGCAATATACTGTTAAGGATCAATTGTACAAAATAAGCATACATTAATTGTTCTTAAAAAGTTTCTACGAATTATCAAGTGTCCGAGACTCTTTTGATAACATCAATTAATAAGTTTAATTGTGGTTAAATGGCTTGGCTGTACTTCTGATTTCTCGATGGTAATGATGAAAAGCTACAATAATATCACATTTTGTCCTTTGTAAGCTCTTATCGTACTCTTCATCATTAAAATCTCATTAAATTGTAGTTTTTCTGTTATTTGTCATCGATTTAAATCAATAATCGATTATTTTAGTATATAATTGATTTAGTGAGCTTATAAATTCTATAACATGTCATCAAAGTTTTATTTCTGTCATTCACTGAGCAAGCAAAACGAAACGTATACCCAATCGAATGAAATTGCCCCACTGTTTTCTATGAAAATTCGAATACAATGAATATCAGGTTTTAACAAATTACATTAGTAATAATTAATGGAATTAAGAAGGAGTATAAGAGAAGTAGGTTGCACACTAATATCAACACTGAAATGCAAATAATATAATAGCTCAGCTATTTTGTTATATGAATTACAAAACAATGACAAAATTTAATTTTGGATACGAATGTATTCTGTTATTTGAAAAAATTCTAGTACTGCAAAATTTGTCACACGTTATTGTATTAAATTTACAAATGCAGCAAAAATATGAAATAAATAATGAAGGATATTTAAGTGATAATATATGTTACAGAAAAATACCTCATAGAAATAAATGTACTTTCAATATGAACATATCTTAGTTTTAAATAGGAATAATCCCATAATGACACTGTTTGGTTGGTGAATATGAAAAGAACAAATAAAGATAATGATATTTTTAGAGCTCTAATAGTACTTTTAACAAATATCGTATGGAAATTACAAAGCATTTCAGGATATTTGTTAAAAGTACTATTAGAGTTCTAAAAATATCATTATCTTTATTTGTTCTTTTCATATTCACCAACCAAACAGTGTCATTATGGGATTATTCCTATTTAAAACAAAGATATGTTCATATTGAAAGTACACTTTATTTCAATGAGGTATTTTTCTGTAACATATCTTATCACTTAAATATCCTTCATTATTTATTTCATATTTTTGCTGCATTTATAAATTTAATACAATAACGTGTGACAAATTTTATAGTACTGGAATTTTTTCAAATAACAGAATACATTCGTATCCAAAATTAAATTTTGTCATTGTTTTGTAATTTATATAACAAAATAGCTGAGCTATTATATTATTTGCATTTCAGTGTTGATATTGGTGTGCAACCTACTTCTCTTGTACTCTTTCTTAATTCTATTAATTATTACTAATGTAATTTGTTAAAACCTGATATTCATTGTATTCGAATTTTCACAGAAAACAGTGGGGCAATTTCATTCGATGGGGTATACGTTTCATTTTGCTTGCTCAGTGAATGACAGAAATAAGACTTTGATGAAATGTTATACAATTTATAAACTCACTAAATGAATTATATACTAAATTAATCGATTATTGATTTAAATCGATGACAAATAACAGAAAAACTACAATTTAATGTGATTTTAATGATGAAGAGTACGATAAGAGCTTACAAAGGACAAAATGTGATATTATTGTAGCCTTTCATCATTACCATCAAGAAATCAGAAGTACAGCCAAGCCATTTAACTACAATTAAACTTATTAATTGATGTTATCAAAAGAGTCTCGGATACTTGATAATTCGTAGAAACGATTTAACAACAATTAATATACGTTTATTTTGTACAATTGATCCATAATAGTATATTGCATCCAGAAAATTCAGTGAAAGCCGAAATTTGTTAAAGAATAAACGATGCAAAAACTCTTACTTTTACTCCATAGAATTCTGCACTAAATTATTCAAATGTTAAGGAGGAAAAGTTTGGTAAAAATACTTTGTTATGGATGCTGAAGAAACATTAAAAATATGTACGAATATAATTGCGGAATCATGGTTAGCTAAAGAAATATTTCATGTTGAAACACTTAATACAACAGAACAAATATTTAATTCAACTTTTATTTTAAGGCTATGGAATCGGAATCAAAGGAAAATGAAAAATTACAGTATAACTAAAATTATATATAAATTATAACAACGAACACTTAACATAGATATAACATTAATTTAATTTTACATTATGTTACATTCTTAAATGTTATGAATTAATCCCATAAATGATTCTTGTCCTCCACAAATATAAAGTTTTGCTCGAAATATTAATTGTAAAGGCCTGCTGAACAAAAACATAACGCCTAGTTTTATTAGCTGTAAGAATAGTAATATATCTATGAATCTATGTGTTACCGAGAATTAATACTTAAACACATGTAGCGCAATTTATATATCATAATTTATACTTATAAGGAAGAGAAATAAGTAATATTATAACAAAATATTTTGTACATCTTTATTCAATCACAACAATAATTTGATTATTAATCAGTGCGTGCAGTAACTAAGGTGACTCAAAAATGATTAAATGCTAATTTAAGAATCAAAAGCTTTAAAATCATATACTTTTTTTATTTAAATTAATTGTATATTTGTGTGCTTTTCATATAAATTAACAATATATATTTATTAATATATTTATTCTTAGAAATAATGTTTCCATGTTTTTAAGTTGTAATTTAATTGCTATTTATTTATTTGCCAAAGCTTATTGGGGTTGAAAGTATAACCAGGAACATAAAAAAAAAAAAAAAAAAAAACTAAACTACAGTAATTTCAAATACTGGTATTTTTACATTTTTTACATACAAATTATTTAAAAGAGTTTGGAATTTAGAGCAATTTTTTTTTTAAGCCTGAGCAAAATTTTGATTTTTATTATAAGTAATGAAACACAATTTTTATTCAAAGTATGTTTTAAAATGTCCATAAATGTTCAAACACTTTATGTAGTATTAGAGTTGCAGAAACTTATTGACTTTTTTGCTAAAATCACATCTTAAATATAGGAAAGAGGCTTATAATTAAAAACAATTTTTTAGATACTTCGTTTCAAAATTATTTTATCTTTTCGAAGGACGTATTCCCAGAAATAAGACTCATGTCTGATTTTAATAATGCATTTTTGGAAAAAATTATTGAAGAAGATATATAAACATAAAACTTTATTTGAACATGTTTCGCATTGTTGCATATTTTAATAAAGATTATTTCACTGATTTATTTCAGAATTTTATTAATTATAAAGAAAATAAAAACTACATTGAATGTAAAAGATACATATTAATTACATACAAACATTTTTTCATCAGTTTGAGGGGGAAAATGTATCTTTAAATATTTCTTAAAATAAAAAGTCAACTGACAACAACATCATTTAGTGAAAAGAACTATTTGAAAATTTAAAAAAAGTCTTTAATATTCTCAAATCATAGCAAAAATAATGAGGCTATAACATATTTAAATATATTTCACTGAAATTCAAATTTCCATGAAAATATATTTCTCAAATGTATTAAATTTCGAACTAAAATTGCATTTTAATTTCAAATCATTTTTATTTTAGTTTAGGTATCTTTAATAACACAAGTTGACAAATAACAATTTTCAATCTTGGATTAAATCTGCCTAAACTTCAATCTTAGTGATACATTTTTAGATAAAAATGGATACTTTAACATTTGTTAATATTTTAATACGTCATTTGGAGTACTTTTATTCTATTCTGTTAAATCTATTTCTTCAGATAAGCCCAGTTACATATCTCCAAAAAGTTTTATGGAAGTCAAAGAAGAAACGAACCAAAATGCAATTTTTTGTGGGTAAGCTTACTTTTGAAAGCAGCCCAAACTAAAAACGAATGAGGAGATTTATTGAAATTTTAACATATAATACTCAAAGCTATTTGTCAATATGCTTTTGAAAATGACATTAATTTTAGATTTATCAAGTTGCATTAAAATTTATAAGTTATATTGTAACTTTCATCTCAATTCTTCTACTTCTGATTAGTTATTTTTTCATCCTTAGAATTTTCTTAGCTTATAGATAATACTTTTAATTAATACCTATAAGCTAAGAAAAAGAAAATAAGTTTATTTAAATAGGAAAAGTAACCATTCAGTTCTTGTTCTTAATACATTTGTTGGATTCAAATATATTAAACCTTTGGATGCTTGAAATTTAAACGAATTATGAACAAAAGATTCTTCAATGTGTATATTATTTCTATCATACATACACACACATGTATATATATATATATATATATATATATATATATATATGCATATATATAAATATACACATATGCATGTATGTATATGGGTTACATGTTATGTATTTCAATAAAAATGGGACTTAAAGTATCAAAAGGATGATAAAGAATTTTATATTAAATATAAATAAAAATGTCAAGTAAAAACTGATAATGTGTTTAAGAGAACGATAGTATGGAAAATATAGGATAGAAATTAAGGACATTTAAGACAGAAAAAAATTCATGAGTTTAAAGCTAATTTTGAGAAACTTTTAATGTTAAAAGTACTAAGTACTTCGCATTTTCCAATAAAGAAAGGAAAATATACTGAGTTAGATACCCTTTATTATATGTTAATAAGCTTGAGATTATGATTATTTATTTAATTAAGGATATAACTAAATATGTGTTCCATAAATACAATATCAAAAATGATGATTTCAAGCATCAAAAAATAGAATATTGTTTTATTAAATTTATAAATAATCTATTGAGAAGAGATGTTCATGATAAATATGATGATGTTCATGATAAATATTATGATGTTCATGATAAATTTTAAAAATTATTATCTGTTATGAATCTTAACATTAAGTATACTTTCAGGTATAATAAGAAATAGGAACTATTGTTATATATACAGTCATTACTGAGATTTAAATTATAATGAGATTTGTATACGCAATGTTTATAAAGAGTATATCAAGGAGGAACATCAGCATGTGAACACAAGTAACTTGAATAGTACTACTAATAAAAAAAATAGATATAATGAATCAATGACAATTTTTGGATTTAAATTTCGAAAAATAGATTTTTTAAGATAGGAATCGAATTAGATTAATTGTTGAATATAAATGAAATTATTTTCGATATTTATCTTTACTTCAAAATTCGACAATTTTATCAAACGAATGTATGATCATTTCTGTATGTGTGTATGGTTTATTTTTTTAGAATTAATACTGTATTTGTTGTATCAAAAATTTATCCAACGTGGGTAGCAAATATAACAAAAGTCGCACTTTTATGGTCTTAAAATGTACAATCAATCTTTATATATTTTTTGTCTAAATATTTAAAATTTAAATACACGTATTATTAAAATCATTTAAAATAATTTAGTATAGATTTATGTTTTGAGTTACCATATGTTTTTGATGAGAAGCGTCGATTATAATAAATATTTTCATTTAAAATTGCTATTCTAAAATATAAAAAATAATCAGATTTCTGGCGATATTTATTCAACTGTGTTATACACTGGAATGAAAATAATTTAAATTGTTTGCATGCGTTAAAACTAAAACATTTTGTAAGTAATACTGTACACAGATAAATTTTTATACGTTCTTGCTACATATGGTTTTATTTTGTTTAATATGTAAGTTAAACTTGGTTCACTAATGCATACCAAGCTCCATATATTCTGACACATGTTTCAGAAATGCCCAAAATGATCCTGTCTCATACAAATATTTGACATTCATTCAGCAGTAAGAATCAAATATAAATTTTATAATATTTGTGGAACTCATACATATATTTGACATTACTTTAGCAGTAAAAGTCAAAGGTAAATGCTATGAACTGTGTATGAACTTGTTTTCTAAATGTAAAATTTATCTGATATATGTTACGAGTAAACAAAGTATGTCACAAAACGTAGTCAGTTTCACAGAATTCTTTTAGAACTGAAAGCGCCTTAAATTTTAAATACAATCCCTCTTTAGGTTATAGTAAAACCATCTCCACAAGTCAAAGAAGCAGAGAATGAAGTACTGAACAAAAAAGAAAAGGCAAAAAATCCAAAAGCCATGCATCCCAGCAGACAGTTTTAGACGGGACTTCAGCAACATATAAAGCAATATTCTGCTTTCGCAATTTTCGATAGTGAAAATGAAAGTTCTCACACTACCTCAAGGAAGACGACACATTCTTATAGACATTTGTGTTCTTTTTAGGGAAATGTCATGAACCGTAATAAACGTTAGACGTAGGGAGAGCGTACATGATTATGGTCCTAAATTGTATTGCGTTTGTAAGTGGGTTATGTTTCATCTCAAATGATGACGTCCATGTAACTTAAAAGATAAATAATTTGGTTTCAAAATAAAGAAAGTTATAATTATGTGATAATGTTATTTACTTTGAAACAGATCATGATTTTTTTATGGGTGGTTAATAGATTTTCTTTTACTTTACTTACAGTATAAAGTACGAAATAACAATACTCTTAACAAATATTTTGTGGCATCTGATGACTGATAAATGTACATTGCAGGAAACACATTTAATATGAATTTATTATTATATTCATCAAAATATTATTGAAAGAACTTCAATTAATGTTGAAGCGGTTCAAAAGTAGTTACTTTCTGCTTTTTATTCAAGGTTAAAACTTTTAAGAATCCCATATTTGTAAATTATGGGTAGTTGTGTAGTTCATTTGTTTAAAAAGCGCTAAAAACTTTAATTGGTACATATTCTGATTTCTGGTGTAGTAAAAATATGTGTTCCTGTAATTGTAAGCATCATGATTTTGTTTTTTGTAAAATGGATTTTAACATGTTACGATAATATATTACTTTGTTCACCGTTCTTTGTTCTTCTAGGTTTACCGCATTAATTAAGAAAAGACCCTCAATCTTAAATCGCTAAGTGAGATATTTTTTTTTTTTTCAAATTTTATATTACAAATTATTTCAAATCATTATTTTATTAGTTATAATTTTTATTAAAAATATTTTAATAAGAATTTCAAGGTTTTTATTAAAATATTTTTTTAAATGATTACATATAATGTATAATGAATATGGTGTGATAACATATTATAAAAATTAAGTTGCTAACTTACAAAAGATAGTAATAAAATTTATTAACATTCAGAATTAATTTTATTTATTTCTAATTATATGGAATACATATTACGAATAAAGGTTCTATGGAGGTTTTGTTCATTTATTACACCTTTTTTTCAGAAAATAAATAATGTTTTATAACCTTTTATTTATTCATTTTTTTATTTATGTTTTCACAAGAGTTGCTGCATTTCTTATGATTTTAAAAAACAACTGTTAAACGTCAAAGATACATAAAGAAAAATATACTGAATTTAAAAATATGTAGCCCGTACTTATGTCAAAATGGTTCCTAAATCTGTAGATTAAAATTATTGTTCAATAAATCCACATAATTGAAGATTTTTACTATAATCAATGTGAATTAGATTACATTTTTATTTTGTCTTTAACTAAATTAAGCATATATATAGGCAGAAATTCTTACAAGTTTTGCAATTTCCTATTATAAACTTTTGAATCTACAATTAAGGAATAATATTGGTTAACTTGTATTATTTTTTAAAATCTTTTTCTAACTAAAATAAATTATTAAATACCTCTTTTATCAAAATAAATTCATATCCAACCACTCAAAGTCACATCCACATTTCACAGCAAATTGTGAAACCTATAAACCTATACCAACAAAAAATAAACAGCAATCTCAAAATATCTTTTCAAAAGTGATACTGGCTTCGATACTTTAGTCCGTGTTACGAGCAGTGAAAGTCTTTTAAAACTATTTTCAATTATTACTTAAACAGTTTCAATAAATATAACCATTGTTATTTCTTAAAATTAAGAATTATAGATTGAATATGACATGTTTTTTCTTGTAAATTAGAAGCGTTCTAATTATTATATTAAAACGATATAGATCACTTTAAAATGTTTATATTTACATGGGTTTAGTTACATTGGATTAAATTCATAGGTTTCTATTGAGACAATTGATGATATTAAAACTATTTTTTTAAAATGTATATAAATTATTTTTGATTTAAAAACTAGACATTTCTTATAAAAATGGAATATTTATGAATTTGTTTATCTGTCTATAAATCTTCAGCTTTCTTGCTTATTAATATGACATCATAATAATCCTATTATGATACAAACAAAGAAATTAAAGAATAATAACATATAAATTATTAAATAATATATTCTTCCAAGTTATTGTTTCAAAATAACACAAACTTATGAAAAGAATTAAGTCTCGGGATACGTAGCTAATTAGAACACCAAATGATAAATATTATTACATTTACCTAACTTGAATGAAGTCCAAAAGGAAGTCTATAGAAATTATATTCACTTAAATTGAAAAACTTAAAAAAAAAACTCTTGTGAATTGATTTATCAATTAGGTGAGACATTTTTGATGATATATTACTCCATTCTTTGAAGGAAACAGGAATTCGTTATTTCTTGAAGAAGAAAATATCTACTCACAGGATATACCAAATACTAAAATTTAGTTTCATTACTAAATTAATAAATTTAAATTCAAAATTAGAAATACAAAGCGAATAAGTTTTGTACAATCTTATATCTTACATGATAGAGTAGGAATATTTAGAAATATCTTACTTCAGAAATTAAAGTAGAAAATACTAAATTTTATATGTTATATTTCTCTTTTTGTTTAGTATAGTCTACCAATATGCACATTACCAAATGGAAACAAAGTGATATACTATAATTACAGCGCGAGGGAGAAACATTTATTAATCACTCCTGCATGAATATTACAAATATTGTCATTCTGCTCTCACTAAACTCACTCTTTCATACTGATACATTAAATTTGATATGTTTCGATATAATAATTACAATTCTTAAGCAAATCGCAGTTAAACTAACAAAAATAAATACATTAAAACAGATCGAGGTTATAGCTATCCATGCTTAAAGATTATCTTTTCCTTCGTAAAAGAAATTTGATGTGTAGTAAAATTTTAAAAGGGGTGGTAGGTAATCATTATAAAAAAAAATTAATAATATATTTGATAATTCTTTAGACGCTATAAAATGAGAAGATAAAATACTTTTCATATACATTTATGTTTTCATTTTCTAAAAAAAAATTACCAGATTTACAACGGAGAAGCACATCTTCAAATTGTTGTTGGCAAAAGGTTGGCAAAAAAAATTTCGTTAAAATTTTTTTTGCAAAAAAAAAAAAAAAAAAAAAAGATCTCCATAGTTTATCATAAAATATTTAATTTTTTTTAAAAAAAAATGATGGAAAACGAAAAAAAAACTACACGATGAATTTTGCTTCTGGGAAAGTTTAGATAGTTTTTTTTTAAAAATTGAATAAAAAATTGTATTTGAAATTGATACCCTTCGGATATGATGTTTATGGAAACGTAATGATAAAAAAATATTGTGACAAAAAATTTGCTGTCAAACCTTTTCGTATTTTGTTACTCTATTATAAATTCCTTTGTAAATATTATGAAGGAATTTATTTAAAATATCTCTCTCTGTATATATATATGTATACCATTTTAAAAAGTTCCATTTTATTTATTATAAAATAATTCTATGATTTCTGAAGAGTAATTGGTTATCTCTTCCAAAGACAATTCGATTCTTAAAGAACAGAGAATATTATTTTAGTTTTGCTTCCAGATACCTTAATCTAAAAGATAATGAATATTTCCCAATTGTTCTTCAGTCTTCTTAATTATATTATATTTTAATAATTATTCATGGCTCTAAGTGGGATTTAAATAAAAATAATACCTTTAAATACATGATACAAATAACATGGGGACTGATTAACACAAATAATTTACTTTAAAGGTAAAGTTAGAAAAGATTCAACATTAATAACAACAACAACAAAAAACAAACAAAAAAAAACAAACTGCATAGTTTTAGTAAAACACGAGCACTTCTAGTAATATTTTCCATAAATCATTCATCATATATAAAGTGTGTTTATTTATTACTCACAAGTATTAATGCGTTTAATATATAACACATGCTAGTTAGTTCACAGGAAAATTACCTCCTATTTTCATTTCCTTATTATTTTTATAACAGTTGCATTTTATAATGCTTATTACGTTTATTAAACGATGAAAAATATCCGTTATTATATTCTCAGAAGGCATAAATTTAACTTTCCTAAGATGGGAAATTCGTATTATGTAAATAACTGCTCCAGAAATTTCTAGTCCATTTATTGTTTTGAAATGAAACATAAGATTTGAAAATTAATATTTCCCCCTAACTGGGAGACTTGAAATATTTAGTTCCTTTAAAAATCACACAGCATAATACATAAATATTGTTACGTGTCACAAGTATCGCTACAAATACTTCCAATTCTAAAATTATTACCAGACATTAGCATACTGTTGAAAGTGGCAATTGTCATAAAAAACAATTCCTCCCTTGTCAACACAGTTTCAGGCACATTGAACCTAGCACCACTGTATTGATGTTGTATAAACGTGAAGAGTTAACATATCGGTAATATGTTAACTCTTCACGTTAACATATTACCGAGGCTAGTGTGCCAGCAGATTTCTCTCTCTTAAGCCTTTATGTACGGTTTTGTTGTTGTTGCTAAATGGAGTGCAATTACACTTCGTATAGATGATAAAGACGAGTCTAATGCTTAATCAGCCGATCTGACAATATCTCTGTCTCCCCATACTGTCGGGGACCTAAGTCAAAAGCTGAAGTTCTGAAAACAAGTTATTGTTTGGTATCAAATTTCTTTGTCTTCCTATGACTTGTCATGAGGCTTTCCAACCACTTATACGTTCACTTATTTAGCGTTATATCTTCCTCAAAGAGAACATTTGATATATGTAAGGATGGTGTTTGTAACCAGAACCTTTCTGTTTTATCCCAACAGTTTTGGAAAATGTGGCAAGAAATCCTTCTGCACACTATGTAGGAGCCTTATTAATCTATATTACACGGTTGACAACTTTCACTAAGGTCCGAAGTCGTCCACCTTATAGATTCGAGCCCTAAAGAAATTCCAGAATAAATTTCTAAAATAGATGTTACGAGATGGAAGAAAATGTATTAATTGGGAGTATGGTTCCATTTTATAGTTATATAGAATTTTTAAATCCATGCTTGAAATGAAACAGTTTATATGAGTCACTGTGGAAAACATTTCAACTCTACCAGAAAAATTGTTTTCAAGACCTCAATGGTTTTGGACGGAAATTGGTGAGCTTTAATGGCTCCAAAGAATCCTAAAATAGTCACTATAAAATTTAGATCTGAAGATATGTGAAGGCATTCCATTTGGCAATATCATCACTTTCTGGAAATTACTCGGGCCCAATAGCATAGTGATTCAAGAACCCATGTCTATATATCTCAGTAGACACCGAACATATGTTACTATAGCACAAAGTACTCCCAGAAATCACAAAACATCTGTCAAAGACAAGAAGGTTTGTGTGTGAGCCCTATTTCAATATAATGCCTGCCTAGAACATTCTCCGCTATGCCATTCTCTTTCATAGTTATTGGAAGACATGTCCCGGGAGCATGATTTCCTTCAGCGGAAGATAAATGGTTAGACTGAATGTAGACTTGGAATTGATTTGGACGTTTTCCCGCAAATCTGTGCTTCAATAATGATGTTCTCTGCTCCATTCTATGCAAGATCTTCTATGAGAAAAAGTGAGCAGAAGACGAACAACAAGTGTTCTTGCAAACATACTTATCTTATTTACCCTTCGGGAAACAGTAACTTTTGAAACTTGAGTTCCTGTGACCGCATAAAGTGAACGAAATAAGTAAGAAGTTGTGCACTCTATTACAATTTCCTGTTACTGGTACCTATTGATCTCTATTGAACATTGTGGCGATCTCCATTGACTTTCATGTAATTATCTCTATCCGATCTTATTAAAATGCCATAACTAGTTTCACTTAACACTGGATGTTATATTAAAATCTTTAACTGTCTGCATTTAAGACTCATTGCCTCGTCTCTCTACGATTCAACACATGTCGCCTGCTATCGATATACTGATGGGAACTTATTTAAATAGTTTGCTATTGAATTTCACCGAATGTTGAAACAAGACACCGTGAAAGTTGCTGAAGTCTGTGACTGAATGAAGCGCTGAAATTTGCACGTGAGCTTACAAATCATTTTCATCTAAATGTACAACCCATACGCAAGTGTTTGCTTACAAATTCGAAAATATAAATGTGTATGTTAGTTTGGAAACTTTAGTTTGATCTTTCGTTTTACCTATTTTCAAGAAATTCGACAAAATTTTCAAATCCCCTTAATTTTGAAAATTAGTGTATTTTTGTTTGTTAAAAAGATGTGTTTATTACATTTATGAATATTTCTTCTTTATTGAAAAATGCTATGAAATTAAAACTAATTATTTACATTTTGTTTCAGGATTCTAAATCTTACAAAGAGAGTTAAATTTTACTAATTATTTGCAATATTTTAAGTCTTCCGACAAAAACATTTACAATTACACATTTGTATACTTTACAAAATTCTTGATATCTCTTTTCAATAATGACACTGCTATAGATCATTTTATGATGATAATTATAAGAATGTCTGGCATATTCTGTTGATATATGAAAATGAATCAACTTGCTACAAGCACATTTTCATTTTCAGCTCTGTTAAAAAAGGATTCATATTGAGCTATATTAAAAAAGGTATATTCCATCCACTTTTAATCAACGCTATTTTTGTACATACAGCAACTCTTCCTTCACCTTAAATATATAAATAACATGTTTTAGAAGACTTTTGTCTGCGCTCTCAGTTACGGGAAAGTTTCACATCTATAACAAAACAATCATGTGGATTCTTTTCCAAAATGTAAAATGTTATATCTTCAGATGATACACAGAAGAAACTTTGTTATTATTCTGATAGCAAAAGATAGATATTTTGAGGTGATACAAATAAAAGAATTTTAACTTCACAGTTAGGGAAATATGTGTGTTCACACACACATCTAGACAGACAGTTTGTTTGTTTCTCCCTCAAATAAAGTCTATAAATCTCTTTTTATATTTTTTTTTATTTCTGAACACATTAGCAACCACTCGAACTCCTCGTCTTGCGACCGTACACTCTTGTAGCACAACGAACACTCACTGGTTTTATTTATTACTACCAGAGGGTTATTCACAATGAATGGTTGGTTGGAACACACTGCATGCCTTGACAAATTGTTGTCAATACACATACACAAAATATTAAATTTTACTGTATAATACAAGGAAAACTGCCACATTAATAATGCACAAATGAAAATATTAAAGCGCAAAAAAATTAAAACACTACTCATTACAAGGTAACAAACAAATTTTAGTAATTGGGAGTTTAAAATCGCCAAATGAAGTCTTGACAATTACCACTCTAACTCTATCATCTTTTCCACATATAATATCAATTATTCTAACTAGTGCCCATTTGGAAGCAGGAAAATTATCTTCATTAAGAACGACTATACAGGGTGTCGAGCCTTAACGTGAACCAATAGCTAATTCCCTAACCATTCGGTTTAGATCAGCACTTCCAATTTGAAAAATGTTTTAAAAAAGGTAAAAAATGTTTTTACATGCTTTTTAAACCAAAAAACCAATTTAGAAAAAAATTACAGAAATTAAATTTTTATACGGTCCCCAGGTCCTACCACTTATATTTAGGAAAAGATGCACTACACAAAAACAAAGTAAACACAAAAAATTTCATTTTATTACGATAAAAACTGACCGAGTTATGGGTACATAAAGTTGATGCATTTGAATTGCTCCGAAAAGAGGGTCATATATAAATTGAGTTTAGAGAGCAATAATTCACTATCTACAGAAAGAGCAAAAGAAAAACATCATAGTAATATTAAAATATCGTAGTAAACATAATAGATTGGCAATTTGTATCATTGTATGGCAAACAGATAAAAGTTAAATTAAAGAAATACAACTTGTACCGAAAAGATTAAAGCAACGTGTTTTAACAAATAACAGCAAAAAAATACAGGATTTCCGATCAAATTATAACATAATGTGGAATGATGCGCCAATCATGAATCCGGGGCCTTATTATATCAGAATTTTCAAATTAACTTAAATAATTTTCAAAATGACTGCCTTCTGCTGAAATGCAGTACCGAACCTGCGTCAGAAGGAGTTTCTGTAGCTTTTGCAACATAGTTGATATCACAGACCTGCATGTCATGCTGAATCGATTGAGTAAATCGGATTTATTTTTTGGATTCACGTTCGTACACTTTGCTTTTTAGGAAGACCAATAGAAAGAAATTCAGAGTACTTAGATCGGGTGATCGCAGGGGTCACTCCTGTTGACCTCCGTAGCCGATTATTCGAGTGTCAAATATCTGCTCCAAAAATGTACACGGTTGCGCAGATTTGTGTGTGGGTGCATCATCATGCTGGTACCACAAGCGTGACAAATCCCATAAGGAAACTTCATCTTCTAAAAAATCAGCTAACGGTCCAGATAAAATTTCCGTGTGTGATTCTGATGTTAAAGGTCTATCGAAATACATTAGGCCAATTAAAGTGCTCTTCCATATTCCGCACTACACATTCACCGACCAACGCACTTGGTGGCGATTCGGTCGTATTAGATGTGGGTTTTCGAGGGACCAATAATGCGTATTCTGTGTATTAATAGTACCTTGCCTCGAGAACTGGCATTCATCTGACCACAAAATTTCATTCAAAAAATCTAGATTTTCATCCAGTGTGTTTAACACGAAATTGCAAAAATCAAATCGACGCTCTTGGTCTCCGGGCATTAGTTTCTGCGCCAGGACTGGAAGAGAAGGATATGCACCGTACGTATGTAATATGTTCCACACCGTCGGTTTTGGGTAGGAACAAACCTTGCTAATATCCCGGACACTACTTTCAGGATGAGCCAGGGCATATCCTAGAACAACCTTAGCGGGTATCCACAAGCTTGAAGGTGTGGCACGAGACAAGGGGATATGTCTATGACCAATCCCAGTTTTATACAAGCGTTAAGCATCACGGGCTATTGTACAATAAGTTCCATGTATTCGACTGAGAAATTTAATGGCATAAAGCCTTGCCGCCTCTCTCTTATTTCGATTACACTGCCCATACAACAGTACCATTTCGCAGTATTCTTCATTTGTATACATCTCGTTCTCCCGTACTAGAATTCGTAATATTAGAATATGACTGTATGCAAATGCAAGCGACTACACAACAGATTATTAAAGCTCGCCATGATCAGTACCTCAGCAAATCAGTCTGCAGCCGCAGCAAATAAGTCTATTTTTTTGGAACTGCATTTAAAATGTTTTCTTCGTCAAAAATATTTTATTTTGTCTATGTTTTACACGTACACAGAATAAATTTTATTTCTTAAGTACTTAATTATCGTATTATTATCGTAATGTATGTACTTTTAAATTTAAAAACGATTTACATAAGAGTGACGTGCAAGAGCGAAAGTTTCCTGGCAGAGTTCCAATTAATTTTACTTTCGAGACTGCCCCTTACTAGCTTCTTGAAAATGGCCGAGAAAATGGATGAAATGTATGATTTTCAAAGTTCCATAACTCGGCCAGTTTTTATTGTAGTAAAATGAATTTTTTTGTGTTTACTTTGTTTTTGTGTACTGCATCTTTTCCTAAATATATGTGCTAGGACCTGGGGACCGTATACAAATTTAATTTTTGTAATTTTTTTCTGAATGGGTTTTTTTTGGTTTAAAAAGCATGTAAAAACATTCTTTACCTTTTTTAAAACATTTTTCAAACTGGAAGTGCATATCTAAACCGAACGGTTCGGGAATTAGCTATTGGTTCACATTAAGGCTGGACACCCTGTATATCCTATGTTTCCTACATTTCCTCCTTCCCCTTAAATTTACATTTAGTCCTTTGCTACATGTTGTTTAAATAATCAAAGTTACATTTTCTCCAAATTAACTGGATATACCTTGTTAATTTTGGACATATTTTTTAAGTCTATTTTCTTTTAAACTTGTAAAGTCAGGCTCAACAACTGAAGTAAGCTGTCTACCAATGAGGAAATAAGTAGGAGTGAGAATTTCCACTCCTACTTATTTCCATGTCTTCTGACAAAGGAACAATAGGTCCCGAATTGAGTATTCCCTCAATTTGAATTATAACAGTCGAGAACTCCTCATTCGATAATTTTAAATTTCCAATAACTCCGATTTTCAGCTTAAAAAATTTGAAAATTACTCATCTTCATTCTTAAATATCTTTATAAATATCCTTAACTCTTTATTTTCTCCCACAATTTTTTTTCTTTATCCGAATAAATTTTGGCCGCTTCACCTCTTCTGTCAAAAATTCGCTTCAGCTTAGCAATAAATAAATCGCTAGTTAAATCACTTACAATTTCAAGATATATTGATCTCGTAACAAAACAAATGAAAATTCATAAATAAATTTGGTTCAAAGTATGTTTACGTTGATATTTACACTTTACAACAAATGGGCCACAAAAATATACCCTACTAACATTAAATGTGTTCTTTTTACACTCTATTTTCAGGAATATTTCACATTTACCAAGTAAGAGATATTGGATTAAAGTTAAAAGGTTAACATGAATGCACAATTTTTCTACGCAATGATTTACCTTATATTACCCAAAATGTTTGCCGAAATTGGTATAACAACTGTTGTGGGTCCATATGCAAACCTTTTGCATGAAAGCAGATTACAATTAAATTACACAATTAATGCGACCTTAGGAAGCAATATTGGATACTTTCTGCCAAATGGCTGTTAATCTACCACCTACTAATAATACCAGTAGAATCAATAAAAGGATTATAAATTCTTTACCTGGCTGTCAGTATTCACTTCATCTGTAGCATTTTGAGCATTAATTCCTTAGAAAATTAACTTGTTTGAACAAATTTTACCAATATATCATCAGCTTCTTCAATTTCTGTTTCAGTCAGATGCCCAGAACATTTCTCATTATCAGGTTTACAATTATGCACAAACCTAACAATGATACTCAAAATATGCAATACTTTGAAATACATATAACTACACAATTGAGGATATCCATAAAAATTAACTATTAAATACAGTAAATAAAGAGCTATGTCCACAATTTACTTTTTTGAGTTCAAATTGCACATCGTCCTTTTTTTACATTATCAGATATTTTTTTTGAGGATATACACTGTTTGTTGAAAAGGCAGTGCCTTCCCACCACAAGTGACTCTCGAGCAATTTTGATGGATTCGCACCCCGACTGATAAGATCAACTGGATTGTCCAATGATAAAATATGACTCCATTGTTCTTTTCACGAAAGATCTTGGATTGTGGCTATACGAATTTCTACGAAGATTTTTAACTGAGGTGGTTGCTTCTTAATCCATGTTATTCCAATAATAGGTTTTAGAAATTTCCTATCGAAGAGCCGTCTTTATTCGTTGTATCAACTTGATAAGCAGTACAGAAACGTAGAGCTCCAATCTAGGCACTACAACCTTAGTCAGTAGAGTCACTCTTGATTTACTGGTAACCATTTTGATGGCTGCATCTCCATCAGGTGTTTGAGATTTGCAGTAAGCAACTGCTCCAAAGTCAACTTCTGAAGCGTCGCAAAATCTATGAAGTTCTATTACTTTAACATCAGGAAAGGGAAGAATGCATCGGTTCACTTTTATATTGTTAATAAACTCTAGTTCTATTGAAAAATTGTACCATACATTATGAAAATTAGGAGGGAGTTGATTATTCCATTGAAGGTTCAAAAGCCATAATATTTGTAAGAATATCTTAGCCAAAGATATCACTGGTCAGGAAGTCCCAAAAAGTCAAATAACTTATTAATAGTGAAAAGAACTGTTCTTTTAGTATGAACAACACATAATACAATTGACACCTTATAGCAAAAGCAGTCACCAGTAGGGTCCCAATGGACACCTAAAGTTTTTGTTTGAGATTTTATAGCCAGTTTCAAAAGTATAGGACCCATACATAGGCAATTTTACTTCTCTTTTAAACTGTTTTAAATATTCTCTAGGAGTTGGTTGAAATTCCTTTAACACAATAGATTTGATTTTTCATAATCATCCAACTCTTCTTCTTTTACATAAACCATTAAATTACCGATTTCCCCCCAAAATATTTAATAAAATGCCCGCTTTATATTTATCACTAACTCCTTTTGTTTTGAATGCTGTCTCGAGCGAATTGAAAAAGAGATTAAAACACTAAACATTCTTAGGAATAGAAATAGTCAATATTTTTATACTCTTAATTCAGTTCTCTAAATTAAATCTCGACTCTTGATCCTTAAGTGATTTATTATCACTATATGTAGATTTGAGCTTTTAAGGCTCAGTTTCCTTTTCGATTCTTAGAAGCGAAAGCTTTTTAATATCTAATTTTTGTTCCGTAGAAAGTTTTTCGTTTTCGGCTTGTTCTGATTTTTTATGCTTCTCTTTTGAAATATGTATAGTTATATTTTTCATAATCTTAATCTGTTCTTTATAAATATCACTATTCTCTGTTAAACTTATAAGCTCAATTACTTTAACGGAAGATTATAATTGAATATTTAGTTCAGAACATACACTCTTTAACTCGTCGTTTTTTAAGCTAGACAAACACATAATGGAAAGTATGTAATAATAACTTGATCCCGCTATTATTTTGAGAAAGAATGGGCTAGGCACTAGACGCCATGAAGATCGGTTTTGCAGCCATCTGCTTGATTTTTACTGCCATTATTGTTCAAAAGTCAAAATTCTCACTAAAAACAAAACATCACAGTCGCATAATCCTCTCAGGTACAACGTTGACCAAATGTTCACATACACATCTCGAGACGCTGTTTGTTTCTTTCACTCGCAAATGAATACCACGTCTCTTTTTATATTATTATTTCTCAATACATTGCTAAAATTGAAGATTAGTTTTTACTGGTTTAGTAAAAACTGATCTCTTTATTGCTAGAAATTCATGTAAATGGTTCAATTCTTTTTTTAATACAAGAGGCGTATTAATATAACTATCCACCGAAATATATTTCATGAAATTACTTTAAATATTTCAATAAATTAGGAACATCTAAAGAAATTGCAACTACTATATTTATTTCCCCCAAAACAATGTATACATGGAATTATTGAAACCCTATTCACAGAAAAGAAGCATTTGCCACTTATATTTTATTCAGTGCAAATATGTAAATTATCTAAATTTAATCTAAACTATTTTACTTCACCGTTATCCTAGAATTATAACAATTTTCATGTTAAAAATTATTTCAAAAATTCTAACTATCAGGTTTTTGTAGTTAATTCGTAGATAACTATTATTATACAAGGAAAAAAATAATTTGTAGTATATTTAACCGAACTTAAATGTAATCAATTTCTTAATGTTCATTTTTATTAAAGCATTATTTTCTTTACATAACCTGATTGCTACAAGATTCAAAATCATGATAAAATGAAAATTTTGTGATAAAAATAGATTATTAAATTTTTCATGCATCTTAAATAAACATTTTATCAATACTAATATTTTGTTCTCCATTTTGTGTTATAAAAATTATAAAGATATTTAAAATATGTTAATAGGATTGACATATAAGAATTTCAATATTTCAATCGCATTTCCTTTTTTGAAAAATATATATACCAATAATGTGAAGACAAGATTTTCTAGTAAGCATTGTTTTCAAAATATACTTACTCAGAAAATATTACACTAATCTATCTTTAAATGGAAATATAAAAAATTCATATCATCAAAATGAATGCTCACAGTTAAAAATGTTGCCATAAAAAGCTTTTATTTGGAAAAGGGAACATATAAATATTTTTGACTAACTTTAATTTTTTCTGTATAAATCCATAAAATACATAGTATAAATTCATAAAACTGTTATAAAAACATATTTTTATCTTAAATGTGTGTGGGGGGATCCTCAGATATTTTAAGAATAATCTAATTGTTGTTAAGGTATACATAAACATTTACCAACATGAAAACAAATAATTCTAAAAATATTCTTCACACTGACCATTTCTCCAAAAACTGCATTGTCAAAGATTCATAAAAGGAAGCAAAGTTTGATATTTAGTTGAGGGAAAGTTGCTAAACAGTACTCTCAGTCATGACTAAACCTTAACATTAAACCAAAGACCGTGTGGAAAATGAGCTTCCAGGCATAATTTGGGAGCAAATATTTCAAAAAATATGTCCCCATTTGAATCACGAAAGGAAACAAAATTATCAACATGCGCTTTGCTTAAAATTCAAGAAGGTTTCTCCTTCTTTTTTATTTGATTTGTTTAAAGTTGGATTTTTTGTGACTGACATCGAAATGATTCTTTTTGAATAAATTGGCTGAAAATGCCTTTCGTGACTACCATACGAAAAGAATAGGGATATAGAGAGAAATTCTGTGCTGAGTGCTTCAATAAAAATATTTGCCTGTTACATAAAGTTTATTTGGTTAACTTGTTAGCAAGAAAAAATGAACATTCTACAGTTTATATTAATTAATATGTATTTCTTTAAAAGCGTTGTATTCATTAGTAGTTTTTTTGGAAACTCTTTTTTGAAACAGTGTCTCAAGTAAAAATGCATTTACATCCTCTTTTAATAAAAAAGTGATGAAAGCTATGGTGATATTATCCCGAATTCCTCAGTCAGTTAATTGTAAAATAATTAAACAACATTAATATTTTGTAATAAAAGAATCATTACATTCAAACAATATTTATATTTACAGTTTTTTTCTGTTTTTTTGTACAAGAGTTCACAAAAGACTTCCAAACATTTATCTGTTCCTAATCAACCAGTCAGAGCGTTTTGTAATAATTATTCCAAAAATAGTTTCGTTGAATTTTTTCTTGTTTAAAACATATTTATTTAGAAACTGAGGTAATATTTATAAAGATTTTGGCTATGCATTAAAAGAAAATTAAAAGAAATCTTTTCGAAAAGTTGGAATCGACTTGTAAGATACACATTCATTACACATTCCTTCAGAGTGTAAGTTTATCACATTCAGATAATGCAATTTAATTACATATTTCTCTAAGCATGCAAACTAAAGCAATAGAAACATTGGCTGTCTCCAGAAACCAAGTTTCACTTCTGAATCTCTTAAAAAGTTCTCACGATAATATCAAGTGTTTCTGATATTCTAATAATTTTTGCTGAAGAAGTTTCTTGATACTTCTTCTGCTTCATTACTTTCTTTAACAAAAGGTTATGCAAAATATATTAAAAATGGACAATAAAGATTACTTCCAATAAAATTTCATGTGATTAGAATATTATAACACCTAAAATCCAAATACTAGTAATGTTAAAAAAGATATATTAGTTAGTGTTCTAATGAAGAAAGGATAAATATTAGACATTTAATTTCCTATGTTAAAAGTTAATATCAAAAATTTTAAGAAATAGAAATTCATCATAAGATCTTTTTTCAAATATATTCATGTTGTTATAAAATTTTCAGATTCTTACATAATATATCAAAAAAAAAATATTATAAGATGATAAGTGTTCCTATTCTTCAATCTAAAAAATGTTGCAGTCACTAATTCCAGTTTCTCCAATGCGTAAATAAAATTTACCAACTCATTTACAGGTATCTCTAAAAGTGCTTTGAGGATTCTTCTTCTGTATATAGTTAAAGAGTAAAGGTTAAAACAGTACGTGTTCGGTAAAACATCTATCATTCTATTAAAGCAAGATTTTTGTATAAAATTAAATGAATACGTAAATTAAAAAAGAATAAATATTTTATTATAAGTAAAATTTCGTTTTCTTTTATTTTTTTTTGAGAAACCAGCTACATAAATTTTAAAAGGTAATATAAAAAGGATTGCTTGCGAAATTATATGAAGCAATAAATATGAATCTGAAATTTAAAAAGAAATACGTCACTTGGCAATGCATTTCATATATATTTTAGGAAAATAAAAAATACAATAATAATAAAAGGTTGAAAGTAAACAATTTATATTAACTTATTTAATAAAAGAAGTTCCCCTTACTGTCATCCATTCCCTTTGCATCAAAAAAAAATTGGATACTGAAAAATATGAGAGTTGTTTTTTTTTATATACAATCAATGATTTTTTCCCAGTACTGATACGTGTTATTGTTATTCCCCAATTATAATCCCATGATTTTACTTTACTATGAAAATTCCTTGCTATTTAAACATTTACCATGATTCAATTCCTGATTTATTGCTGCATTTAACATTTTAAAGCATTAAAATTATATTATATATGAGGATTTTCTTAAAGATTTCATCATCATTATAAACATGTTAAGTGCAAAAACATTGCATCTTCCATCATAATCAACATTGTACATTTTAATTCTGGTACATCTTTAATTCTTCAAATATATACACAAAATAAATTGATACTCGAAATAAAATTTAATACTGGTTTACTGTAGACTGTAAAGCTTTGTTAAATAAGTACCTGCTATAACTGAAATTCAGTTATGTTATATTAAATTTTTAGATTATAAATTATAGTGCCAAAATATAAATGCAGAAATTTTAAATCACAAATATATAGAACTGTGAATAAATATGGATTTTTAAAAACTCAGTAAGTCATACTTCAATCCATTCCATTGTACAAACTTTAACTTCTTAATTCATTTCAAAATAATTTTGGAAAAATAATATAAATATCTTCAAAACCACCCAAACCTCAATTTTGAGAATAATGTATAAATCAAGATGGTTCGCAATATGTAATGAAATAAGAAAAATCACATTGAAAAAAGTTTTTGAACGTGTCTTATAAAGTACGTTCAAAAACTCTCTAAAGGGTTTTTTAATTCCTTCCCTAATGTGTTGATAATATGCCATATTTAGGAAACTCCCTAGCTAACGAAGAAAGTAAAAGTCCCAGGAAACTTTTGATTGATTACTATGAATTAAGCCTAACTTTTTTCTCAATCTTCTTTAATTACACTATCCTCACTTTGATTTCCTTAAATTAAAAGAAACAAATAAATTGTTTTATCTTAATTTTTCTGATAATACATAAGTATCAAAGTACTAAACACGTTTGCCCCTCTGCAAATAATAGACAAATTCATCAGCAAACAGCAATATTATAACCAAATATTTTTCCATGAATTATTTCAAGTTACAGATATATTCATATCTCACATGTAATTCTAAATTTTCATCTTTCATTACAATGGGTAGCCGAAGAGTCATTCTCCTTCGCCACCGTTAATACAGTATTTTATCCATCTTTAGAGCTCGCAAACACATTCACATACACATTCGCAAAGTATTCGATAGTGAGAGACGGGTCCACACAATTAACAATGCTTGTAGTTGAATGAGGCTCCCCCTTCATACATGTTTGCATCAAGTTTCCACAGACGTTCCAGAATGTTGGAGAAAAATCGGAAACTTCTTTAAAAGCCGCGAGATATTTCGATATGTTAGAAGTGAGATAGAGAACAATATAGAAACATAGACTCTGGTTTTGTCAATGTAGTGAATCAGTGTTTCTAAATGTCTACAAGTTTACCAATCCTTTGTACTTTTTAAACTTTGCAGATAAGGTTGTAGTATATTCTACATATTCAAAATGTATTAGTATATTCCTAGTTATTGTATGTCTGAGGGAAGGGAAGGAAATGAAATATATGATTGAAATTTGGGTCGAAATCTCTTGAAATGCTTAGAAACACAGGTAATTCCTCAAAAGTCAGTCAAGAATGAAGAATTGTGCAAAACTGTAATTGTACAACTATAAGTGAGTCTCGATTTTTCGTTATTTTCCCACTCGCCCTCGCCAAGCTATCCGCTTCACTACTCATAGTTCTGGCTCCTATTACGTCATGATTAATGGTCTATCTTTCGATAGTGTGCTATTTACCACATAAGCAGCTTCTCTAAAATTAAATTAAGCAGAATTTTTTTCTTCGTCAGGATATTATTTTTCTAAAATTCAATTTAGCATGATATTAATAATGTTTTAATTCTTAGTAATGGTTTCACCGAAATTGTTTTCTGTTCTGTTCTATAAACTATTTTTTACATTTTTCGACTTTCTTTTTGGGTTATCAATATTTTTAAGGCATCGGGATTTTTACCTCTTTTTCATTTAAGTTAAGAGATCTAAGAAAAAAATAGGAAAACAACTAACATGGTTAAAAATAAACAAAAAATTTTACAGTTAGACTGTTTAAAAGAAATTATTCTGTAAATTTGTTAATTGTAAACATTTTTTCTCATTCAAACATTTATGAGACAATAGTGTTGTTATACAACATAAACTTAACTAATAGGCAAACGTATTTTTTTTAAAAAAAGCAATTTTTGTATAAAAGTTTCACCTTAAAATTTTGAAGGTTTTAAAAGAAAAATTTAGTCCAATTAAATTCGCAAGAACACAAGTCCCAATAAAAATTTAACCAATATCTTACATATATATTTATATCAGTAAATACATATGCAAATAAACACGGACAACATATCTTCTCAATTTATAAGCTTTCCCTTAAACAAGCTTCTATTCAAGGAAGACTTAATAAAGGCTCTACCGATGTTGTTGTAAGGATTCCAAGGTAAATTTTGTATTTTACATTTCGCCTCATGTAATTTAAAATGACCGTCATAAACCATGTTGTTGACATTTATAATATATTTGAATATGTAGGAAACCACATGAAAGTTTACGCACATTTTGATACGCTAAATTATATCCGTTTGAATAATTACAAAATCATAAATTTCAATGAAGATGTTTAAATTAACCCATTAATTCTCAACACAGAATTCCTTAACTTTTTAAAGCTAATTATATTTATACTCATACAAAATGATCTTAAAAAATAATAAAAAAAAATCCGGGAATAAAATTTTAATTCTTATTAAACATAATGTTACCGTCCTAAATAATGGTCGCTATACACGAGAGGGTATATGTTTTTCTCAAACACATCGATCCTTAGATTTTCTAAAACTATACTTTTTAATACCGTATTTTGATGAATAAACGTATGAAATAAATAGAACTCTGTGAAAAAACTCATAATAAAATAAACACAAGAAGTTTAAACTGTATTGTAATCATTTATAAGAAATTACAATTTAAAAAGCTAAAATTGAAAAATAATAGCTCTTAAAAAGCATAAATTTAGAAAAATTAAGTCTTGTAATAAATTTACATACCTTTATATTTAAATTTACTCATGAAAATGGGTTAGTAAAATACAAAATATTAAAAAAAAAATCTGTTTGTAATTTTTCTTTACCCTTTTAAAATACAATCTACTTAGTGTGAAAGAATTTGAAGCATTTATCATGCAATCCAACCAAACATTTATTGCATTTTCTTCTAAATTTTTTGCCACAGTAGGCGCAACTTGTATCCAGACTGTTATTAGGTCTCATACTGTACTTAGAAAAATATGTCTGAGAGATTGCTCTTCTAAACTAGAGGAAATCCATTTTGTTACAGTCGTTTGAGGGGCATAACCTGTAGAGTAACCACGCATTTTGGATTGATGTTTCTAAGCTAAACAAAAGCAGTAGCCACCATCATTTTTTAGACCGTATGGAACACCGGTACTGTGAAATGTTTTAATTCAAAAGATCGATGCCTCCCATAAATTTATTATTTTGAGACAGAATATGTGGTTGGTCAATCTCTATAAATTTTCTACCAATATACGACCAGCGTTTCGTCTGAGCTACAGGTTCAAAACCATGATGGCTAGATGCCGAAGTAATGACACTATTGTCATTCCACCAAACCATTTTTAAATATTTGCTGTTCCAAAAATCAAAACTTGCTCTACTCTTCTTTTTAATAGATTTAATATCTTCGAGTGGACAATTTTCAGTTCTATTAACTCTTATAGCGCCAGTTGCTCCCATTCTTTTTTCTGATAATTTACCGGTTAAAGTAGGAGAAGTAAAAAGATTATTAAAATATAAGTCTTATAGTTTATTTTCTGGTAACTTGGAAATTAGATCCAGAACAACTGCACCTTCCATACCGTTTCCATATTCATCCGAAGCAGAAAGTCTTGAGAAAATTTCTTTACTAGAGTTAAATACAAAGTTCTATTGAATGCTTGAATGATTAAATTTCTATACGCAATTGCGAGTAATAATACTTTTGTCAGGTGATTGTGAGAAACGTATAAACTGAATGGTCTGCTTTTAACTCTGATAGTTTTAAATAATTTTAATCATACATTTATGTTTAATTTATTTGATTAGGGAAAATTACCACTCAAATATATTTCATTTCTTATATACATTAATTTTACTCCACAAATTTAAATTTATAGCAAATAACGTTTCATTCATTATCCATATATGAATTTAAAAATTGTTTAACTTTGACACAGAGCAAATTTGCAACTTTTGTATGACACAATAGTCCTTTGAGGGTCTAATGACGAAAAATCTAAGACAACCAACCCCGTTTCAAGGAATATAAATTTATATATTTGTTTGAGTGTTAAATTGAATATGATATAAAACATATTTTTCAATAAATCAAAATTCAAATTTTAATAAATGTAATTAGTGAATAATTTCCATATTTGCTTGTACCTCATATTAAAATATTTTTATTATTTTCGAATAAGAACCTATATTTCTCAAAAAGCTTAATGTAACTTGTCATTTGAATGGCGATAGCTTAGAAAACATCAATAGATTTAATCAAATATCTTTAATTTCTTTTATATAATATGAGTTTAATATAATAGAATTTTTTTTACCTATTTACGCGTTTCCCTTATTTGTATCCATCTTACAATTTCTCATTAATTTTATTACTCAAACAAATAGTTATTCTACATTCGGAATTTATTATCACATTATTCAAGTAGATGGTCAGAAGTGATGGATTTTTTCGGAAATGTCTGTGAGAAGAGCTAGTTTTCAGCTTTATCTAGTACATTTCTTAAATATTTAAATTTTTGGAAAAGTAAATGAATAAGAGATAATATAAACGTTATAATTTGGGATATTATAAGAAATTATTTAAATTTTAAAACAGATTATTTTACTTTTATTTCAGAAATCATATTTAATAAGCAAAGATTATGTCAAACCTAACATTTTATGTAATTACATATAAAGGACATAATTCTCTAGATAATTACTTCCAAGAATTAATTATATATATATATATATATATATATATATATATATATATATATATATTTGCAATGCAAACCTAAATGTGTTGAAAACAAATTAGTTATAGATAAATTGGAAAAGTTCTACATCAGTTACAGTAACATATTGTTCAACAATCATTCAAATTCCTTGGTAAATGAGCAAAATTCCTAATACTTTCCCTGACAAAATTATTAGCATTGCTTAGCTTCAATCAGAAAATGTGTGTATAAGATGTTGTTTTATTAAGGTTAACAAGAACATCACAAGATCT
Organism: Nephila pilipes; assembly: GCA_019974015.1. Classification (NCBI taxonomy): domain Eukaryota; kingdom Metazoa; phylum Arthropoda; class Arachnida; order Araneae; family Nephilidae; genus Nephila; species Nephila pilipes. The sequence goes on along the minus strand of BMAW01065328.1, from coordinate 12,824 downwards.
ACTTATAATGGATCTTGTATCAGATGGTGAATATATGTGCACACATACGCACACACATATATATGTGTGTATGTATATGTATATATATATATGTGTGTATGTATATATATATATATATATGTGTTTATATATATATATATATGTTTATATATATATAAATATATATATATATGTGTGTGTGTGTGTGTGTGTGTAGGATTTATACATTTTGTTAAGCTTTCCTACTCTAGAGAATGCCACGAATCTGCCCTCTGCTTTGTGACCTCTTCCAAGGGCTTCACACAAGTATCTGATCAAGGACGTATTCAGCATGAAAAAGCATATTATCTGATAGCTCCATAATATGAATGCCTAATAGTTTCAGTTTAAATTTATAAATACATTGTAAATGTATTATTTAATTAAGCGTCATCTGGTAAAAACCTGTCTCTTCATGGAATCCCGAACAAGCCCCACCTTGACAACATAAAAAAAAACGAGCCATTTACCCTTTTCTGTAGTTAGGATTCTACAAAGAGTAAAAATATTGGCAGCTCCTGCCGTGATGGAAAAGTAATTAATCATTTAAAACTCAGCTCGCCTTCTCGTCTCACTGAAACTGAATCAAGAATACCCCTTATGTTACGTAAGAATTCCTGTCATCATCGCCTTGAAGATCTACCCGATTCTGCACCATCAAGTGTATATGAAGAAATCTGCGCAGTCTTGAAGATCCCCCCCTCTCCTGTGCCTTCGCGGTCAGAAGATAATTGATTCGCCGTTGATAAGGATCACCATGATTCATTCATCGAGGTACCATCCTGATGAGAAAAAAAATTCTGCAAATTTCATAGCGAAAAAATAATCCCGAATTTTGAAGTACCCATTCGGATACTCCGCATTGTTTTGAAATCCTGACTTGCGTTGAGATATATTTATATTTTGTAGTATATTGCTGTTAGTTGTACCTTTGACATACAGAAAAACGCCGAGAGATCCAACAAAATTTTGGCAGTGATGACGCAAGTATTATCCCTTTATTGTGAAAAGTTCATTTTTTAAAAAATGTGTCTATGAATATATTTTATAATTTTTGTGTTCCACGTATACTAAATTGCTAGTCTTACTTTTAGTTAAAATATATTGGAGTATTTTTTACATTCTATATATTACCATTCTTTCACAGTAGCGGAAAATTTAAGTGTAGAAAACTTTTATATGGGACATTGAAGGGCGGAAAGAGAGTTTATATCAATGCATCACTTTTTTGATGATCTGTTTTTCCTTTTCTTGAAACATTAAACAAGATTTATTACTATAGTTCATGAAGTAATAATTCTTTTCCGTTTATGAAACCGTATATGCTAATACTTTTTTTTTTGTTTATGCAAATATTTCTATCATGTCAATACTAGGAATATACGATCATCTTAAAAATTACATTTGTATTTCTCTTTAATCTATAAGTACATACATTTGTTCCGAAATAGTACATGAGTTTCCTTTTCAATTTAGAATACATTTTGAATGCTTTTCTTTTAAGGGGTGTCAGAACCCTTTAACCTTCGAAAAATATGTCTAAAATGGCTTTCTTTTAAACTTCTGTATTATGCCACAAAATCAACTGAAATGGATAAATTTTTTATGAATTTAAATGTATAATTTAATAGTTAAATTTAAAAATTTATTTTTCTCAAAAAAAAAATTATTTGCTGTATTTTGAAGACTTCATTTTTTTCTTCTTCTAGAAATGAGAGTTTCACTTCAAATTAAACGCACAGTTCAAGCATTATGTGAATACCACCAAAATAGTCTCAAATTACACTTAAAATTTGATTTCAGATGCCGAGCCTACTTTTTTTCAAAACACTTAATCAATTGTTTTTTAACAAAAGTTAAAATTTAAAAATTGTAAATTTTAAAATTTTTTGAAAGTTAAAAACTATTTTCCATTAAATTACTTTAAATTTAGCTTTAGCATCTAGAGAATAGTAATTAAAAGATATATACAAGTTTTCATTAATTTCTAATAATTAGTATTTCATACGTCTTACTTAAAAGTTGAAAAAAGCATGTTTTGAGAAAAATGACTTTAAAGTTAAAAATTTGAATAATTTAATACCCACTTTAACAGGCAACATAAAAAGCCTCTCATTTAATAATTAAGTCATTATTTTACAAATACACATTATATATATAGTATTAATTTCATTTAATTCACTTTAAGGGCCACAAATGTCATAAAGAAATCCTGTTGAAATATTTCGACATTTTTGGTATTTGAAAATATACGCACATTTACAAAATGTAACAGTATTAATGATTTAACTTTGGGTTTAAGTTATAGAAAATAACTTTTTAAAGGTGCATAACCACTTTATATACCTTTTTTAAAATGTAAAAGTAAAAGAAAAATATTCGGAATATATTGTAAAGTTTAAACTTAGAATAATTTAAAACTTATTTAGTTACTCATAAAATAAAGCATCGGTAATTTTAAAAAAATCTTAATTTTAACAATTTACAATGAATATACAACCAACAGAAATATTTTATTTCTTTAATAGCCCTAAGACGCATGCATGGGTTCCTTATTAGTGCTGCCTGAATGTGCCCAGATGGACCAAATAGCTGTTTTCATGCTTCTCACATCAGTACTGTTCCCACGGTTGGAGATACCATAGTAAGTGTTTGCTTATTTATTAAAATGTCCGTGAGTCTTCCTTTTCCACCAATTGTTTTTCCATCAGAAAGTTTTTTTATTTCCCTACGATGCTTTGAGTTTTCGTAGTCTGCTGCCCTTCCTCTTCCGCATATAGCCAACACACTCGATTTTTTCTAATTGCACATCTTTCTCATATGGATATTCATTTGGCAGCACAAGAAATGTTTTACTGACTCCTTCACCTATATATCGCAAATATTTGGCATTGTTCTTCTTTTGGGATCTTGGGAAATCTGTTGGGAAATGCGTCTCATACCATCTACTTCCATTTTACATGCAGAACTGGAGTGCTTTTTTTTTACAAATCTGTTTATGTTTATACAACTACTGCAGGTAGGTGGGTCCAAATTTCAATCTTTTATGTGAAACACATCCTTTGTAAAAAGACGACATCACCTCAATGTCAACAATCTTGCCAGACTCGGCACCAACTAGAGTGCGTACGCCAATCAATGACATATGCCCCCTTGTCTTCCAAGTACCATCATCGCTAACTGTGAATGCATTTGGATTTTCAGTCAAAGATTTTTCTTCACAAACTCGTCCTTCATGTAAATAAGAGCAAAATCTTTCATTCAGCTCAAAATGTTAGTGTTTATGTGATCGAACGTCTTTTCTGATATGGGGGAAGGCAAACTCATTAGAGAACAAAAAAGTTTGAAGTGCAGACAAACCTTCACATATGCTCCGCATAGCTAAAACAGAACTTCGGTTAATTTCTGGCTCATTCTTTTCTTCACCAATCATTGGACAGCTTCGAAAGTTAGACGAATAAGCACATCTAGAACACTGAAGTTGAAATAATGAATATAGTTCAGTATTTGAATTTTCTGTCAGAATTAATGGAGATTGGCAATGCTTGTACATGAAAGTGGCATTATAAAACTTTAAAAATGCTGATACGTCAATCATACGATATCCATTAAAGATTTCACATGTTTCTATTTCTACATTTTCATAAGGAACAAAAGAAGTAGATAGATTTTTTGATGAAGAGCTGACGTTTTTTACAACTCGTGCGAAAAACTTGCACTCATCAATATTTTTATTTTTTGAAAAACAGATTTCCACAAAATCGTTTAGATCGTGTTTCGTTACCTTTTCTTTTATTACCCATAGTAATTATGCCTGAAAATAGTAGAAAATTACCTGAAAGAAAATAGGTTCAAATAGCTATAAGAAATTACATAAACTTTTCACACACTTGTAAGCAAACTGTTCAAGATTGTGGATCATGGGGAAAATTAGTTGTTTAACTTCTACTCTACAGAAAAAAAATATTTATTAAGAACTGAGGTCAAATTAAATGCAAAAAATCTTAAAGTTTATATATATATTATATATATATATATATATATATATATATATATATATATATATATATACATAATTTGGCAAAACGCATTTAACCTTCGCAATTTGTTTATAACATTGCAATATTTCCATATATAAAGGAATAATATTTAAGTACTATCTTCCTTATAATTTTTTTTAAAAAAAACTACCTAAAAGAGAACACTGTTGGAAGAAAATTTAGTAATTATTCTCCAATCATTTCCATTTGTAATTTGGACTGAATATAGGCAAGCCTCATCAACAAATATCATCATCTGAGGTATACAGTTACATATGTAGGTGTGCAAGAACTCTGATCAATAAGATGAATTCTCTTAAAATGCATGCATTTTATTAATAGGCATCGAAAAAGTTATCAATAAATACCTACAATTTAACAAGTTTAAAAGAAAACAGTTTGAAAAATTATTTGCCGTAATATTGTACAGCTAGTAATTTTAAGAAATTACAAGCTGTAAACGATTATTTTTCTGCGAATTATTATTATTTTTTTTATTAAAAACGTTTTTCAGACAAAAAGATTGGAAATTTTCTTATAATAATTCGTAAAATTTTCTGTTTATTCTTTTATTCATGAGAAAGGAAGATGAAGACTTATCCTGTTAAAAAAAATTATAGGCTTTATGAGAAGAAGTGATACTTGGAGCAGTTGTAAATGGAATTTTTTTTTCCTTGAAGACATAGACGGAGATACTCCTTTGAAGAATCTCATTTTGAATAAGTTTCATTATATATATATATATATATATATATATATATATATATATATACCTGTACACGTATATATCCGGATACCTTAATTTAGTATTAGAGAAATTACTAACAGTAATTCAATATAAGAAATTTGATATACATTTTATGAATATCAAATATTGCTGTATTCTTTACACCCAAATGTCGCAAAATTCCAGTTAAATTTCGAAGAATTATAAATGGCTATAATACTTATATGACAAAATCTGGTAAACTCTGATAATCGATTCTTCTAAAAGTTATAGATAGTCTTAAATACAGATAAAGGACTAAAGCTAAAAGCAGCTTTGAAATCATCAGAATTATGAGGGATAGACAGTTGTTATTAGAGCACGGTCGTAATTTTGAAAACCTTCTTAACTGAATAGACTTTGAATATTTAATTAGGGTTCTTTTACTTTTATACAATAAATATTTTAATTATAGAAAAAAATGAAAAAAAATACCCTTATTTAATTTGTATTACAAGAGAATTTAATAGTTTTTGGAGAAAATCTTTAGAAGCAAATTAAAAGTCTACTTCAATGTGATCCTGATAGAAATTGCCTAAATATTTTTTATTTACATTCTCTTAAAATAGTTCATATTTATAATGATTCTTACTTCCTTCATCGTCATATAGATTGATTGATTACTTTTATTAAAAAGGATGGCTTTATACTAAATATAACTTTTTACACTGATTACCACAACTTATAATAAACTAATTTTAATTCTAAAGAAGTTGAATTTCTCGATCTGAATTTAAAACTTGTTGATAATATACAATTTAGTAATATTTATGACAAACTAGAAGGTTTTAAATTCCATATATTTAAAATTACATTTCGGCACAGCAAATTATACTCGTATATAGGAATATTTTCTAATTTTTTTATTTTCGTAATAATTTAATCCCACATAAAATAGAACAAGTCTAATATTATTAAACATTCTTCAGTTGTTGTTTAGAACATGATTATCCCATACATTTCTTAAAATACTTATATATATCACCAGTATATTAGTCATCTATCTGAATCCCAATTAATTTTCAAATCCACCACGCCAAACCAAGTTTTACGAAGTCAACTTGTTAGTTATCTAGCCGTAAAAGAATTAATTGTTTTTTAACAAAGCTTACACATATTTTACACATTCTTCCGATCTCAATTTTACCTTTTACCATCCCAATAATAACCAACTCATAGCTAACAACTTTTTTTTTGGAATTTATGTTATAAAGTGCTTTACATTTTGCATTCTGAGACTTTAATATCTATTCCAGAGGACATAATAGCACAATTTTCTACTCATATTTTTGAATCATCATTTCTATGAATTTTTTGTAAGAAAATTTAACATTAATCATATCTTGCTATTTTTTGAAATTATACGAAAGATAACTTTTTATTCTTTTATATTTTATTACTGTTCCTTTTTTATTATTTGGATATTTCCAATTCCACCTCCCAAGTCGCAGAGGGGTAAAGTTGGTAGCACCAAATTACACTATGTAACAGAAAAAAACGACGCATTAAGAAAGAGCTGCTCAATTCTAATAAAATTTCGTATTCAAAGACAATTGAACAGAGCACGCAAATGATTAAATTTTTGTCTACAATTAGTGAATAGTGGGAGCAACAGGGCATCGGAACTGCGCACTCAGCAGGTGTATATAAGAAGCGATTCCCAATCGGATGGTCAAATATTCTGTTGCATTACGATTTAGGATACCTTACAATGACTGATAAAATACCTCGCCGCGGGATTCAAACTCATTACAAGCAACGGTCTGAGTTTGAAACAGATCGTATCATTGGACTGAAAGAGACAGGTTGAGCAAATCGGAGAATCGCTCGTCAAACAGGTCGAAGCGATACGGCGATTAGAATATACTGTCAAGAATGAGTGGAGAAAGGCAGATTTCAGCGTCATGATGATAGCGGTCGACCTAGGGCCACAGCAGATCGGGAGGACAGAGTGATTGTCAGATCAGTTGTCAGAGCGCCTATTCATCTCACCATCAGACGGAGAGTCATACACAGAGTATCTTACATGACCATTCACAAGCGGCGGATAGAACGAAGTCTACGCTTGTACAGACCACCTGCCATTCAAGCCTGCACACTGTCGTGCCACATTATGTTACAGTGGTACTTGGTTCAATCAGATTGGAATGATACTGACAGGGGATATATAGAATTTAAAGACCAATCCCTCTTCCAGCTATGTCCTGACGATCATCGAAAACGTGTCTGGAGAATCCCAGGCCAGCGTGCCGATCTTGCTTTCACTATCGCAAGCCACACAGGCCTTCAACCAGGAGTTAGGGTCTGGGGTGAAATTTCCTTTGATAGCCGGTACCCTTTGGTCGTCATTAGAGGCACACTTACAGCACAACGGTACGTCGATGACATTCTGAGACCTGTTTTTCTACCGTTCCTTTTGCAGTATCCTGGCCTTTTTTTCAGCAAGATAATGCCAGACAACATATGGGACATGTTGCTTTGAACTCTCTTACAGCTTGTCAAACACTTCCTTGGCCAACCAGATCTCTCTCAAATCGAGCATGTCTGGTATATGATGGGAAGGCGACTGCATCTATCAAGGAATGATAGATGCAGTCTATCTATTGATGACATAGCCGACAATTGGAGCACAATTTGGAAAGAAATACAGCAGGAGACCATCAGGAAGTTATACCACTCAATGTAACATCGCGTGGTAACTTGCATTCAGACTAGAGGTGGGTCAACACCTTAATGAGCGCATTACTTTGTAACTATGTAATTCTGAAAAAAATCTTTCAATATTTCTGAAATTTTAATCATTTTCAATTTTGTACATAGATTTCCTATTCGCTAATTTTTGTTCCCATCGGAAAAGTCCTTCTTGGTGTGTCATATTTTTTTTATCATATTTGTTTGTTTTGTGTGTGTGTGGATTCTTTTTTTGTTGGTGCATTCCACTTTCCATTTATTTTCCTGTTTTGATTCAATATTCATTTTTGAGTTTTCAAATATTTTATTAATTCATTTTTAATATGTCTTCTAAATATTATATATATATATATATATATATATATATATATATATATATATATATATATACATATATATATGGGGGGGTAACTGTAACAAAATTTAAAAGTTTCTTTTTAAGAAATTGAGTATTTTTTTCCGAAATTTCTTAAATTTTATTTCAAATGTCCGGATAAAAGATGTGGACTTAACTTACGTGAGATAATTTGTGGCTCAAAGTTTCTTGAATGAAATTTATGGAGTTACCTTCTCTTGCAGTGGGTATTGATATTTCAGTCCACACTCCCTTTTTGTTCCGCATTGGGTTGGTGTAAATAATACTATCTCCACATTGTATACAGATTTATCTATAATTTAATTTTTTTTAAATTTAGTATTCAATAGTTTTCGGTTCAAACCTTACAAAAACCATATTTTGGATTACTTCTTTTCCAATTATGATTCTATATGTCCTCTAATATTATTGTTAATTATAGCTTAAATTAAAATTTTCCAAAAAGTAGCAGTTGTGTAATGAATGTTGCATGCACGTGAATAAGTTTTGCAGTCATGTGGACGCAGGATATAATTCTAAGATATTTTATTTCAAAATAATGAATTTTGTATAAATTTAACAGACTACAATCTATTACGTTTATTAAGTTAAAATACATAAGTTTATTCTTTATTCCTGTTTTTCCTCTTCTAGATACAAAATTATTATTACCTCCTACAAAACTAACATCTTCTTCAGCTTGCAATAATTGAATTTGTACATATTTAGAAGCTTTACTTTTAATTGATATTAATCCCTGAATATTAACCTGACTTATTCAATCTAAGTTTATTCATTAATCAGGTAGAATTTGCATTTATGCATTCAAATATTTTGAGTCTCTTTTTGATGATTCAAACATATAGGGTAACGAATTACATAAATGAAATTAGAAGACAAGGAAGTTAGGAAATGGAAAAAAGAAAACTGAACAATGCTTCAGCACTCGCCTTAGACTAGAGCTTTTCTAATTAAATAATTTCATTAACATTTGGAAACAGGGATTACCATGTTAAATAATGAACAGGAAGAAGACTATATATGCTAAAGATTACAAAGGTAAATGAAAATGGAAATAATTAAGAACAAAACACGCAATAGAAGAAAATAAAATAAGAAGGAATAAATATGATACAACATATAACGCTAAGCATTCTTCTTAACTGTGAATGCCCTCCTCAGATCCAATACTTACCTGTTTCTGTGGTGGTATTACCTAGAAGAATGTATTAAGCTTCCAAAATAACCCTTTGTCTTTATTATGTTATAAAAGTGTACTTTATCTTCTCCTAAAATGTAATATAGCTCCATGAGAATCCTTAAGAAGAAAACAAAAACCCATTGAAATGATGGATATGATACTATCAACAAGAAACTTCGTCAACAAAATAAAAGGATAAAGAAATAAAAAAGATTCAATTTGCACTTCATACCAAAGATGATCAAAAAGTAAAACACAACTGCATATTACTGCTAAATAATTCTGGTTGTTTGTTTCGTTAGTTCTAGGTGATATAGTAATTTCATTTTGTGAAGTAAGAGTAATGTTACAAATTCGTTAAAATAATTAATTATGAAATAACTTATTCGCTTCCATCAATTTCCCTCACAATTCAGTTAATACACACATAAAGAAATTTATAAGTGGTCATCGTGTATTTTTCCTATTTTTTACATTTAGACATAAGTCCTTAATACACGAATGTACAATTTTCGTATTTAATTCCAAAATTTGCTTTAAAAACATTTACTCAAAGCAATTTTTTTTCAAAAGCGAAGTAAAATAAAAAAAATTAGAAAATCAAATTTGAAAAATAAATTAAAATACTCTTAAAAAATTGCAAAAATGACGAACATGTTAAAAATGCACTTTCTAAAGACATATTTATACTTCATGAAAACGAATATAAGACCCTTAACAAGCATAGGAAATTAATTCTTATGTAATTTCACATGCAAAATGTTTTAATTTTAATGGGGGATTTTAATACAATTTTATATTATAAATATTGCCTCCTTATAGGTATAATTCGATTATTGAATAATAGGAATAGTGGAGCAAATTGAACATTCGGTTTTGGAATAAAGAGAACTTATTTACATTCACAAATGCCTTATAATTATTCATCCCTTATTAGTAGCATCATAATTTGAAGTATTTAGATTTTTTCTTATTTTCATTATTGCAAATGTAAACTATTTCAAGGACATTTTGTAAGATAACATTTAGACAAATAATTTTAATACAGGTAACACAAATGTCTTTTATAAAATTCTGATAACTCTGCAACAAATAAATAATGTTATTTAATAAAACTTATATATATATATATATATATATATATATATATATGTAAGTGTGTGTCAAAAATGTTCTTTTTAATATTTAATTGGTTTAAGTACATCAAAACATAAAATAATTAAAACGCAGCATCCGGGTAACTTGAATATATACTGGGATAAAGTTGAAACTGGAAATCGTACTTAACGGAGAGATGTTACCTACAGTTAAAATTCTGTAACATGTGATTCATAACAGCTAACAAATTTCTTAGCGTACTAAGAATTTTCTTATCCTATTGAAATTAATTTAAAATTAAAAACTCATCCTATTGTCTTTGTTGGGCTGTTGGAAACTCAATTGGTTACGTTTATGACAATCTTCATAGCATGAAGTGTCATTTTACAAAGCATTAATAGTTGGAAACAATTATATAAAAATATATTGAATTGTTGAAGTTAAATGCCTGTAAACATAGGTTTATTCAAAATTGTGCTGGGAGTATCTGATGGGAATCCTTGGGCATAATTGATCAAATCTGAATCCTATGCCCTTTCATACAATTGATTAAGAGGAAGCTTCCAAATATGAACTTTTCATTGAGATCAAAGAGAATGATTTCATACCCCAGTTAGTAAACGAAGGTCTACTGGGTGTAATAACAGAAGAATCATATAGAGTTGAAAGAAAAATTAGGTGATTCATATTTTGTCATAATGTATTGCTTAATGTTGGATTGTCTTTATAAGTGAACCATTTTTTAATGTTTTGCTTTTTACACCCAATTTATGTTTCATATTTTAGATTAAATAGCTTGCTCAATGTCTGTTGTGGGCCGCAAAACATATCTAAAAATTGTTTCTTGGTCTTTTTTTCCGTATGCTTTAGTGCCACATTTATAATATGTAAGACTTATGTGGTATATTCGCAATTACGCAGAAAGCAAATGTCAAATATGTGTCCAAATAATCAAGTGGTACAAAAAATTCTCAGTAGTTTTTTAATAGTAATAAAATACATTTTGTTATTAAAGTTAAATTTCAAACATGACTTATCAAACAAAGTAATGTATGGATCTGCCATCAGATTTTCATCACATTAGCATTTTATAACATGTTTGGGACATTCGAAGGAAAAGAGTTACTAATTTTTTTTATTGCTTCCAGTAAGACTGCAGAAGAGAAAATATTTCTCTTCCGTGAGAATATCGTGGGTCAAAAGTTTGTTGAAAATATTAATTGACCAGAACCTCAGAATACATATCATTCTAGACCACTAACAAAATTCACAAGCATTTACGATAGCCAGGGAACAATAATGAAGATTAATGCACAAGGAATGTATTTATAAATCATTTAAATACATTGAAATTTCTTAAATTCTTATAAAAGAAAAAAATAAGATATCAATTTATTAAAGTATTTGAGACATTAACATTAAAGCACATATGCTTCAATGTTATACGCTTCAATAACTGACTCGATAAAAAAAGTTTTGCAATTCTGAGTATTTTTCCGAAGGGGTCATCAGGTTTTTTTTTTTTTTTTTTTTTGTTCTAGATTTATTCATCATATACTGAAAATAAATGCTTCAAATAGTAATGACATAAATAGAAATGTTTATATTTTTTCTGCAACAATTGTACATTCCGGAAGTCTGATAAATTTTGAAGACTGAGTCACAGTTGCCATTGTCGATTCAACCTCCGTTTCTTTTCCTTTTATTCCCTTGCTGTAACCATGTGACCATATTTCATTTCAGATTATCTGCATAAATTGTTATTGCGTTTGTTACCAAATTTTGCAAATGTCATCGGTCTAACATTCATGGTGATGCATTTTCTATGTTGGTAAGTGAATAAGGAACTCCTAGAATCTTGGTGATGATTGAAATTTACTGTTTTGGTATTCGTCATGGCTCTATCCATCTTTTATTGATACTTCAATGGCTTTTTCATCATGTGTAATCCGTAAAAAGTGATTCCAGGATGATTTTATACTTTTCTCAACCCGTCTATCTCACCTGTCATTGTAAGGGTGCTATGAATATCTGAACGATATAATTTAACAATGGAATTTCTCTCATTTTCCCACTGACTTAGTTGCTTATTTTTAAGACATAAGCTTAAATTTCTTTAGTGATATTTGAGTGTTCATCAATAACTAAGATAAATATTTCCCATTACGATCTGTGTTTCTATTACTCATATTTTTGTTTATTGTTTTAACATAAAGTATACGAATTTAGTATATATATTCTTAAAAATGTTTAAAGTGTATATATATATATATATATATATATATATATATATCATCCATTCGCATGAAAGTTTTGTTAAAGGAAATGTATGTACTCTCGTGAGACACAAAAAGGTTTGACAAATCTTTTCTTCATCTTAAAAATCTAAAATGGTACCAGATATAGTGGAAAATTTTAATTCCTTTTTTTAATTATGTTAAATTTTAAAATATACATACGAGATTTTATTGCTCTAGCTACATTACTTAGAAAGTTATTTAAATTTCCTTTACCAGTGTGCTAAATCATTTTAATCACCTTCATAATTTTAAACTCCTTTTCTCAGCATTTCATTTTTCATTTAAGTCCTGTACTTTAAGTACTAAGACATTTTTGTAATCACTATAACATTGTATACCATCTTCTAGAAGTTTT
>BMAW01065327.1:248790-283023 GCA_019974015.1 Nephila pilipes | reverse complement strand
AATTGCTTCGTTTCGATTTTTGCGTATTGCTCGCATAAAGCAAAGGATAGTTTAGAACTGCTCGGAAAAAAAATATAAAAATGAATACCTAGGTATGCTCATTTTGAAAATGAATATGTTTGTATCAAGATTTGAGCGTATACAAGAATATCAGATGAACATTACAAGTATTTGGAAGCAAAAAAAAAAATAAATTCGATATCAAAAGCCAACGTTTTTAAAAAAGCAACGTTTTTATATGGTGGCAAAAGTTTATTAGAAAAATTATTGAAATATTAGTTAATACTATTGGTTATTTTATCTTTAAAATTTACTTAAAAGAGATTTGTGAGCGTATTAAAAATTCATAAATATAAAATCAAAACATGCATTTGAAAGTTTGTAAGTCTGTTCTATTAAAAAAAAAAAATAGAACCAGAATTCAGAAAAGTTATTGCGATAAGATATGGCGCCTAATATTGAAACTTTCTTTCTTGCGAATGATTACTGGCCCAAAGTCAGCAACCCTTACTATCTCGGAGATTGTGAGGAGATGAGTATCTCCCCATTGTGAGTACAAAAGGTTTACGATAACTCATGCAGACAGGGGAGTGCGGTGTAGAGGAAAGAAATTTTCCCTCAATCCCAAAGCACTAGAGGAAGAATATTTTGACTTATTAAAATTATTGAAATATTAGTTAAAACTTGTCACCAAACGTATAAATATTGCATTGTTAGGCGAGTACAACTTGATTCCCAAAATTTCAAAGCTCTAGCTTGATGGGAAGTTGATTAAATTAACGATCGAAAGTTGATGACACACACACACACACACACACACACTCACACACACACACACACACACCAAGTGAAATTCAGAAAAACGTTGTAAAATGGGAAATCAGCATTCTCAAAAAAATTATTACAGATATAAGGACTATAAAAGTACTTTTTATATACTGACAACGTATTTTACAAAGTGGGGTTCAAAAACATATATGGTTTGCTTTAATATTTCGAACTATATTTCGTATTTACCACGCTACACGCGGTAGAATACATGAATATTAAAATGAGTATGTACGCATACTCATTTTCGCGTCTGTGTTTGTTTACATTTTTTTCTCAGTCACAACTACAGATTCTTTTATTTAAGATATAAAAATGTTGTTGAATTTTTATTGATCATGATTTTATGATTTCAAAATGATTTTCTGTTAGTAGTTATTTGTGCTTTACAGGTGTTTTTTTGTCTGTATTCATAACGTATTCATACTGTATTCACATCGTAATCGTAGCTTAATGACTTCTTACTTTAATTTGACTTAAAATTATTTTCATACCAGCAAATATTTGTGTATGAAGCTTATATTTTATAGAATAACATTACAGTATTCAAAAAGCAGTGTTGTTAAATTTTGAGCCATTTTGCTACATTTTTTTTATCGATGACTATACAGCGATGATGCTCGACAAGAATTCGATTTTTTTTGACTTCATAAGTGTATAAGGAAACTGTCTTTTTTAATTGACAGAGAAATTATTATACATTTTTATCTTGTTTTAAGATATATATTTGTATTTAAGGTGTTAAGGTTTTACTATTTTCGAAGAATTGTATATCTTTATTTTGTTCCAATAATACTGTGTGGTAATCAAAAAGTTAGAAATGATACATTCAGAATAAAATGTTGACAAAAATAGTTTTTATTCCTGATTTATTGTATTATTAATTGAAGTATATGACAAGAGTAAGATATTTCAGAATATATTTTTTTAAAGAATATGGTTTTAATTTAAACTCAAATTTAATGTATATTTTGGAACCAAATTTTCAATATCTAATCAGGCATCCTTCCTGTTATATCTCAATGTTCATCATATTATAAGTGATTGTCTTGTGTTTCATCACTATTGTCTCACATTTTTTAAGTAGTCCAATTTAAACTCCTATGACTTGGGGTTAGAAACTACTTGTTGTGTTGTAATTCAAAATTTGATTTTTATATAATTAAGGTTTATACACAGATATTTCATATCTTGGTTTATTTTTATAATGTGGCCCAAAATTATTGCAAAATTTTGAATAAATATTTTGTGCAGTATATTCAGATTTTATTCTATTCATGAACTCCAACATCTATGCACACTGAATAAATAAAACAATCTCTTTTGTATTCGATACATGACACAAATACTATAGATATGTATAATTCATTATAAATTGTAAAAACACTTATAAATGTTCACCTTAGTACAGGGCCAATCATATTATCTACCCCTTTTATATGTTGATACTTGTATTTTTATTTACACAATTTAACCACTTTATTCATGCATTTCTTTAAGTTAATATGCTTGTGCAAAGATGAATTACTTTGTAATTCATCTAGGTTCTGGTGTTGGTTGGAAGAAACACGAATGACATTTGCACGACAAGGCAACGTTACAGATTCTTAAACAGTACTCAAGATTTATAGAATGTAAAATTTTCTATTTCCTCAATATTCTGTTTTTTATCCCCAACTGTATCATTCCTATTCAAATATAAGTTTAGGTATGTGTCTTGTTGTTTACAATAGTTAAAATTTCTCTTCATTTACATTAAAACATATAAGTAAAAATTGTATTTGATTAATAAATATTACTTTGAGAAAAAGAATTTAATGCTAGCTAAATATATATTATTAAATTTGAAATTGTATATCGAATTTACATATTCACATATGTTTTTCTTAAATACTGTTGAAACCTTTTTTGAAACATTATAATCAACTTATGATTAAATTAATTTTTTGTGCAAAACTTATTAACAAACCCTTCAAGGTACAAAATTGCATCCGTTTAAATCATAAATTGTTATATAACTGTTACAACTTTAATTATTTATCCTGCTTAAATGAGAAAATAGTTTAATCCAATATTGTTTTATTTTTTAAACAATCAGCCTGATAAATATAAAGTGTTTATAAATAAAATATACTATAATTCAGAAGAGCGTATAATTTTAAATATTCACATGTATTTTTCAGAGGGTTTAAAATAATTACAATACTAGAATAAATATTGAGGCCTTTATTTTTAACATGCCAGAATCAACCGATGATCTAACGATGCATAACAATATTAAAAAATGAAATAATTTGAAATACAAAATAAGCTTAATCAAAACAAAAGGCTGAAATAGCCGTTAACAGCTCAAAAATACATTTCGGAAATGTACAAACAAACGCCAGAAGCAAGTTTAAATAGGCTTACTGAGCAACATTTTAACTTCACAATTAAACGAGAATAAGTCTATAGATGTGTAAAAATATACTCAGATTATTTCCTATTGAATGTAAATAATTGAATAATGTGAGAATTGTATTAAATGTATGAATTGAAATAAAACTGATGTACAAGATGTAAATATCTTGCTCATAGAGAAATCCGATGTTAACACATACCACAAAGGTTTGTTTTGGAAGACATATATGTTGGTAAAATTTTTAATTTTTTGTTATGTGTGATTTATGACAAATTTAATTATATGGTGAATGTAATAAATGTTCACTTTATATTGGCACATTATTTAAAAAATATTGTGTTGCAAGTTTTACGTATTTACTTAGATACCTAATAAATCATACTATTTGATTCACTCAGGTCAAAAATGAACTCGGTTTTAAGCAACACCAAAACATTATGGCAGTGGCTGTTGCAGTAGAACATAATATATGTCAAAACAAAATTGAAAAAGTTTATGTACATCATGACGCATATCTAAGTGCTAAAATCACAAAATTTAAAATTCCGCTTTTAAAGGTGGCTAACCAATAAAATGGCTTGCATGTCTTGAAATAGGCAAGTTTACAAAATACTTTTGTACGCAATTAACCTTTCTAAGAGAGTATTTTCGTGTAAAATTTATAATTCTTTTCTTAGATCAGAAATTACAAAATGAACAAAATCAATTGGCAAAATGAAACACGTTAATCAGTTTCAATACTTTTTATTATTCTATATTCCAAAATTTCTTTACAATATGTGACATTATGTATAAAAAATTAAATGTATTTACTAACTAATGCATAATGTATATTTTGTATTAATTATGAACTGATCCATATTGTTTAAATTAGATTTATGTTATTGATAATACGTAATGCAAAAAAAAAAAAAACTATGCTGTCATATGACCATACTGTTTTGCAATAAATGAAAACACTTGTGATATTTCTAAAAAAAATCTTGTTATACTGATATTTTTTATAATAATTAGGAAACAAGCTATGTCCAGGTAAAATTTAATCCATTAACACCAATTAAAAATGATACATGTGTTTAGTAAAAAGAGAAAAAAAAAACTTTAAAATTCCTTGTATAACAAATGTTTTGGGATATAAGTGTGTCAAAGTACATAATTGAAAGCAGCAAGAACTGCTGTATAAAATGAATGGTTTCACAGATCAAGCAGAAATTCTTACATGTAATATTTTATACTATATTGGTTAAGTATATTCCAAAAATATAGCTGTATTAATTGGTTGTGTAGATGACTTGCCTCTCTTTTGAAAAATTAAAGAACTGTCTACATAATAACAATGCAAAAATAGTATATTTATTTGAAACAGTGTTGTTTGAAAAGCATTTTTACTCGTAGTTAGTAACCTGACAAAAAGTTGCTGTTTTGAAAGAAATAAAAAATCTTTTTACCTTTACATATTAGAACTTCCTAATAATTTTAAATTCCTCATTGCTCGCTATATTAAAACGTAACTTATTTTTTCAAATGGAGTTGGACTGTATTATAAATTAGATAGCAGTGTTTATAAGTGGTTTTTGAAATGACATGCCTTCATCTGTAGAAGTTAAAACATTTTACTCTTTTTTTCAATATTCTTGTTTGAAAATTTTGAATGTTTTGTTTTTAAATGCCTGATATCTATGTGTATAATATTCAGAATAAATTTTTCAAAAATATGATACAGTTTTATTTTTTCTGTGCACAGCGAATCATTAATTTTAGGTATTAGATTTGTTATGATGTAAATTCAAAAGGAAATATATATATATTAGATGAAAAAAAAGGCTGTACACCTAAGTTTTTTACTATGGAAAATCTAATTTTCTTCATAATGTTTGCAAGATATTTCCAATAACTTATTATTAAAAAACTGAGCTTTCAATAAAACTCAATTTTCTGCATGTATAGGATTTTAACAGAACTATATATTGCTTTTAGAAGTATTTTCACTCATATTCAGTAATTTGACAAAATGTTATTGATTTGAAAGAAGTAAAAAATCTGTTTACCTTTACATATGAGAACTTCCTATATTTTAAATACCTCATTGTAAGCTACATTAAAACATAAGCAATGTTGTACGAATGGGGATAGAGTTGGAATATAGCATGGATTAGATAGCAGTGTTTATAAGTGATTTTTAAAGCGACATGCCTTCATCTGCAGGAGTTAAAATATTAATTTTTTCTTAATATTCTTCTTTCAAAAATGTGAATGTTTTGTTTTTAAATACCCAATATCTATGTGTATGATATTCAGAATAAATTTTTCAAAAATATGATACGGTTTTATTTTTTCTGTGTACAACGAATCATTAATTTTAGGTATAAGCTTAGTTATGATGTTAATTCAAAAGTAAATATATATTAGATGGGGGGAAAAAATGCTGTACACATGTAAACAATATACATGAAAAAAATGTTAAGTTTTTTATAATGGAAAATCTAATATTCATCATAATATTTCAAGATATTTCTAATAACTTATTATTAAGTGACTGAACTTTAAATAAAACTCCATTTTCTGCACATATAGGAAACAAACGATATATTGCTTCAAAAAACATAAATATAATTCTTTATGAACTGAATTGCTTTTGTAACTAATATCTCAGATTCCTTACACATTTGTTTTGAAAAGAATTTAACTCTTGAATCGAATCGATTTTTGTTAATTAAAGATTTATTAAACCACTCGAATTGATTTAAATTTGAGGTATAAGCTCAAATTACAGTTTATGATCACATAACAGTTGCATTTTTGTTTCTAAAAGTAACAGTTTTGTTACAGTAAATGAATGAATTTTGGGTAAAATCGAACTTTGATGGATCCCCTTGGCGATTTTTTGGAAATCGCGCCAAGATGGCGCCAAAGCGGGTGTTTCAAACTCGGAGCTTCCGAAAGAGAGAAATTGGCTCTTGCGCCATAAAACCTCACAGTCACTCACTCACCGAAAGAGAGAAAAAAAGATGGCGTCGTGCCTGGAAGGCAAATGAAGTACCAGAATGACACCAAGGTGGGTATTTCAAATGAGAAGCGAGAAAAGATGGCGTCGAATCCCCTTTTACAGATTTTATAGGGTTACCATAAACACACCTGCATGTTAACCACATTAGCGATTTATCGCCAAAAGAAAGTTAAAGTTTGCCAAGCCCCCTCCAACTTCGATTCAACCGAATTTTGAATCGGAAGTTTTGTAACAAAAACTTCATTAAGTGTAAAATAATATATAAGATGAAGAAAATGATACTTGCAAATAAAGGAGTGCTTATTTATTTCCCTGAAAATTTTAATTGATATATATTTTTCTGTTTAAAATTCATTTTCGATACAACAACACAGTACCGTTGGTGTGGTGTGGATGTTGGGAGAGGGGGGTGCCAGCTCAGGTGTCGTCCTCGTCACTTGACCGTGGTTCAAAATTACGAGGTCCGTCGCCAATAGCCCTCGTGTTGCTTCTAGTGCGACGTTAATAAAAAACTAAAACTTGATTCTCATATTTGATGCAGTAACAGATTCACAAATAAATACATGACACTCATTTTTCTATTCCACATTCATAATTGATACAAGATTATATTCAAAAATGAGTATGTGAAGTCTCCATTTTGAGTACGAACAAAAATGAGTATGTGCGAGACTCAAATATGAGTATGTTGGGATAGGAACTATTTTGAGTATGTGACGTATTCAAAAGTGAGTACGTGAAGTTGCCATTCTGAGTATGTGCTTGTTACTAAAAATGAGTATGTGCGAATCTCAAATTTGAATACGTTGGGATCGGAGCCATTTTGAGTATGTGAAGTATTCAAAAGTGAGCACTTTCTACTCGATTTTGCATACCCGTTTTTCGCAGTGTGTATCAGCAAATAAGAGTGAACTCTTTACTCATGAGTATTATATGGGAATAATTAGAAAACGAAATTATTTTTATGTGAGATTATATATATATATATATGTGTGTGTGTGTGTGTGTGTGTGTGTGTGTGTGTGCGTGCGCGCGCGCATTGTGATCGCGTTTTCTTGGAAAGAAGCTTCAAACGAATTTTTTAAAAGTAACGTTTTTTGTTTCTTTTTAGATCAAATTATGTACAAACTTTAAAGGTCACTTAAATATTCACTTCCAGTCGTTTAAATACCCACAACCTGCATTTTGAGCTTTACTAAATCTTTAATATCTTGTCTTTTAAATGTCGTAGAAACCAAATAAGAAAAGTCTTATAAAGCTAAATAAATGCTTAATTCAAGAAAATAAAAAAAAAAAAAAAAAATGAAACTGTGAATTTTTGCGAAAATTGACCGTTTCAACGTATTTGTATACCTTAAAATTCGGATGTATTTTAGACTTTAACATTACAAAAGTAGGAATCGCATTTGTAAGCTACCCTGAATACCTGGCTTTGAAATTATGAAAGAGACCCAATTAATTTAAAAAGTTTTTTTTTTCAATGCATACAAAATTTTTCCGAGTAATGCAATACAGAAGCTTAAAAATTATTCATTTATAATAATTATTCAGAGTCACTATCACTATCTATGCTGCATTCTCAAGAGAATCCGAAGTCCCCGTGCTGACAGTCCACGCTGCTGCAACGTCCCTTATGTAGAGAAAATAGAGCAGTACCTAGCGCGATGTGGGCTTTAATCTCCTATCTGAGATACAACTTGATATTCCTATTTTGCCCGAGAAAAAAAAATTTTATGTTGCTTCAATTTAAAGAGTAAAAACTAAAATAAGAAGGTGCTTGAGAGTTATTTAATCTTTAAGTTTAATAAATCTTTAAAATATGGAAGCAGTTAAAAATTAAAATTAAAGTAAAAAATATTTTTAAAAAATTATGATAAAAAACAGACTCAGTTGTTGAATCAGGGTGAAACGAGCGAAGTAATGATCAGAGGGATGGGTGAGTTCAGGGTGAATTTCGCTCGTCCAATCAGGAAGCTTCCACTCAGGTTGTGAATGCGTTTGTTTTCTGAACAGGGAAGAAAGTTTCCTCTGACTCTAGGAGGCAGAGGGAGCTTTCCTATTGGCTGTTGGAATGGTAAGGAGAGAAGTGGAGATTTTAAATGATCATTGCGAGACCTCGATAGGTTCGCTTGTAGTTTTTCATTTCCTGTTTAGAGGAGTTTGGGTTATTAATTAGATTATATTATTGAATTTTTCAGTTATTAAATTTATAAAATGTTGGAATTTTAAAATACTAAGGGAATCTCTGATGTCTTCATTTCGCACGAACCATCTGGCTTGTGCGATCATTCTGATTATATTATTTTATATGATTTCTTATTTATTTTGATGTAACTGAGCGGCCTGGCTCCAGGAGGGACAAGCGTAGGTTATGATGTGTCGCAGATATTGTGCATAGACAAGCATCTTATTTTTAACAGATAATGTGGAATTCCGACGAATTAAGGGAATAAGTTTATTCGCGGCTAATCGGAATTTTTCTTGAATGTACATGATGTGGTTTACGAGCTAATACTGGATGTGCTGTATGCATGCCCATTTTCTAATTAATGGTCCGTGATGTGGTTGTACAGTTTTGCAGGGCCGAACTCACAATATATCTGTCCTCTCGGCATTAGTCAAGGGAGGGTGGGGAAATCCTACACGTGGTTCAGTATGACAAACATCACACTGGTGCAGTGTAGTAGTGTAAAGTGAATTTCGAGTTTTTTCGGCATTTAAGGAATTTTATGAAAATTCTTATTCTATGGGTTTGCGAATTACAATGGCTTTCCTAGGGAGAGAGAAAAGATTTGAGGACATGTAATTCATTTTTCAAGAAATGGGCATTAAAAATGTTTCGAATTTTACATTCGTTACATTGATGAACGCAATCTTTGAAATCTGAAGCGTATGAGGAAGATGATGTTAATTAATTGATCAGTACACATGTGTTTACGATAGTGAAAAAGGAGGATTTGTTATTTATTTTACGTGAGTTAGGTGAAAGAGTTGAAGATAGCTTAATGACTGTGGATTTGAAGCAGAAATTGCTGAATATTTTCTGGATTCCTTATAAGTATATTTGTGCTTTTTTTGTTCACATGTGTTCTCAATGTTCTTGTGTATTTAGAATTTCTATTAATTTGAATCATTTTAAAATAATGAAGTGTATATAAATTAATGTTTAATAATGTGCATGATTTTTGATAATTTGTAGTGTGTAATAGTGTTCTCTTTTAGAATTCCATCTTTTTATTGTAATTCTTATTGTGCATTTAGTGTTTATGATTATGAACTAATATTGTTTCGTGTGAAGGTTTTCTGAGTTTATTTTAGTAGCTTCGGCTGCTGAGTTAAATTTGTAAACAAATGTAAAGTCGGAGCTTAGTGGATAGATGTAGTGCTCCCATCTATCGGTCAATGATTCAGAAGCCGCCGCTACGTAGCTCTGGAAATACCACCCATAAGAAGAGAGAAAGATAGTTTTTTTGCGAGGCAGTTTAAAGTTATGTAATGAGATATATATACTTTAGTAGCATGGGAGCAGTAAAGTAGGCCTTCTTTTGAAAGCACTGCAAACCTTTTGGTCATAAAATAAAGTTTTCGTTATGTTTTAAAATTCGTGATTGATTTCACTACATCTTCGAACCATAAGCAAACATCACTGGTATAATGTTAGGCTATGCTTGAAAAAGATGCATTTAACGTTTTATGATATAAATAGTAAGAAAGTAATAGAAAAGAGATCAATTAAATTTAATGAATCTTTAAACGGTAGCACTTATTTGGGAATAAGTCATAGTTCAGAACCTTAGGATATTCAATCATCTAATGAAACTTCAAAAAAAAAAAAAAAAAAAAAAAAAAAAACCGAAAGGAATCAAAATATATAAAATAAAGTGGTAAGTTTGGAAATTTATGATGACTCGGATTAATCAACGCGACAGAACGATTAAACATTCGCACCTAGTGGTACAATCAGAGAGGGGAATGAAACCAAATTAATCCCCCTCTCTGCTTGCATAACTCTTTTAATCAAATTTAAAATATAGACTATAGAGTAAAATTCACAATTTTCAAATTTCATTTGTAATTACAGAATCTTTCAGATTATTAATTGCACTTGCAGCTATATAAAACTTAAATGTTATAGTTTTTGATATAAAAACTGCATATTTATTTAGTGATTTATAGTAATCTGCTTATATGTCACCTCCACTTAGTTATGAAAAAATAATAGAAGATGGAAAAATTTGTGTGCTTAAAAAGATTTGTAATGGATTGCCGCAATCTGGTAGGGATTGGTAATTGAAGATAAGAAATGGATTACAAAAAACAAAAACAAAAACAAAAAAAATGGACAAGCTCAACTAGTTTCTGATAATTTTATATTCATGAAGGCAGATGACAAAAATAATTTTATGCTTTGCATGTTGGTTGATGTATTAGTTATTTTTTGTAATAATAGTGAAAAGTGCGTAAGTATTTCTAAAATGAAAAGTGTACTTGAATTTCACTGAATATATCTTATTGATTAAACATAATTTAGAAAACTATAAATAGGCAAAAACGTCAGTTGTTAAGGCAGAAGATAAAAGTTTCCCTCTTACAAATGAAGTTATTGATTTAACTATGCATCAAGGATTAATAGATGAACTTTTATATGTAGCTAATAGGGCGCGTCCTGAAAAACCATTTGTCCCAACTTCCTCATATCAGTTTAATCACACGCCTGAAAAAATACATTATTTTATAGCAAAAAAAAAAGTGTTTCAGTATTTAAAGAGCAGAAAAGATTTAATAAAATGATTTTTAACAATGATTTGGGTTTCTTTTAATGTTTGTTCTGATGCTAGTGTTGGAAATGCAGAAAGTGGTAAATCATTTTTGGTGGAGTAATTTTATTGGATAATTCGCTTATTTCATGGACATGTCATAAACAGAAAAATTGTAAGTCTTTCTACTTGTGAAGCTGAATTATTTTCTAAATCAAAAATTTGTAAGGACATTAAATTTATTATCTGAACTGAAATATAAATAATTTATAAATGCTGTTGTAACCTTGAATTCTGATAGTCAAGCAGCTATACAGTAGATAAAATGCACAAAATCATCCAATAAATCGAAACACATGAACATGCGTTTTCACTTTATGAAAGATTTATTGATGGAAGATGTGCGTGCAATTAAATTAAACTATGTTCACAGACTGATTACTCAATAGCAGACTTTCTAAATAAAGCAGTAAATGAAGATATATTGATATATATTATGGAAAAGGTTTCTCTAATACCTTAATTTTTGTATGTGTTAGTAAGTGTAAGTGTTATTTTTGAGTTGCATGCATAAATATTATTTTTTGTGTTTATTATTATAGTGTGTACATGTGTTTGTCTTTAAGATTGTTTTGAAAAAAAAAATGTGTCACTCGTAAGAGTGATGTGTTGCGTTTGGAGCGAGCAAATTATTTTTTATACGCAGTATTTAGAGCATTTACGTTTGTGCTTCGCCCACTTCCAACACACTCCCAAGAGCGGGGAAGCATTGGCGGAGTCAAGTAAACCTGTGCGCATTCAGTGCAATTATTATGTTGTGTACTATATTGTCTTAGTAAATCTAGTTTTTACTCTTCTGTTTGAGTATCAATAAATGTGTTCATCCGAAAATCACGAAAAATCAATCCGATAAAAAAACTTCAGTAACTAATTTCCGTAACCATTGCAATTTAAAACTAGAATTTCAAATTACCTATGCGAGCACAAAATGTGCAAATTCTATTGTTGTACATTACTTTTCTTTATCACCGACTGTTTAATGCATTTTTTGTGCTGAGGAGTAATGAAATGAACCCTTTTGTACATCTTATGACCTTATTAAAAATTAATTTACTACGCGTTGTAGCATTTTTACTAAATTATCTTAGTAAATTGTTTTGAGAATGAAGTACCAAACAAAAAACTTTTTCTGTAATTTAATGGACAGTTCATAAATAATATATTTTTGTTCAAAATTAATTTGACATTCCTTTAATTTTATCAAAATGCCACAATATTTTCATAAGAACCATACAGAATACATAAGTGTGTTATTTGCAGAAATGTATTTGTTCTGGAACTAAAGGTTTCATTTTATCTGATACACTTTTGAATAAGAATATCTACGAAATAAAAATATCACAATTACATATATTTGGTCAATAAGATGTAACTTTTTTTTCTTTACTTTAAACTATACAACTTGAGAAGCACAAATATACCAGATTTGTTTTTAGAATAAATATGGTTGTATGATATAAGTTATACGTTTGATATTTCTTACTCAATAAATAGAACACGAGTAATTCTTAGAACTATTTAGTTTAGCTACTGTATTGAATTATACTTTATTGAAAGTGTATGAGGCTTTTTTTTTTTGGCAATGAAATTTTGAAAAGTGAATAAAAATTGTGAAAGAAAACAAAATATCTCAATTTGTTAATTTAATTTATTTCATTTCATTCTTCATCATCAGCGAACTATAATTTTGGAAGAAATAATTCAAGAAACTCATAATTCCTTAGATCTATGAACAACGAGAGTATATTACGAGGTTTCTATTTAAAAAATTTTACAGTTACCCTCTGATCATAGAAAGATATTTAAAATTTACATAATTAGTTCTTTTTCAAAATTTATCAAGAAACTACCAAAATTTCAGGGTCAAGGCAGGAAACGTCTGAGATTTCATATGAGTGAGAACTATTAAAAAGTAAGTTCAAAAGGAAATCAAATTACGAGTGAATACTCCGGAAAGTGCCGACTGAGCGGAACAACCGCACTGGCCAACGCTTTGTAGTATAAAAAAGGGCGGGACTTCAGATTACAGCCAGGACTATAATCAGATTATCTATGGAGTAACAGCTTTTGCAAGCACTTTACTCGAATTAAAATTTATATGAATCATATGGGGAAGATGGGATAAACAAACATTTTATTTTATACCGTGGCACGTTTAAAATGACATGATTATAACTCAGGCAATATCGAATGTGAACAAGAGAAAACAGAAGGTAGGAAGGAAAGCAGTAAGAAAATAAAGAATAAACAAATTGAGATATTTTGTTCTCAAATATCTCAATTTGTGATAAAAATGTAGAATAAATATACGTTTTTTTCCTCAAAAGAGTGTCATTTCTTAAAAAAATATGAATAATATTTTTTATCGCTTGTAAAAAGTATTATTTCTTTTAAAAAATATTTTTTAAAATTCTGTTTGCCTCTTGAATTTCTACAATTGTATCATTCCACCACCCTTAGTAATAAGAAATTACAGAGGGAGAAAAGAAAAAGAGAGCGCACTCGGAGTAATTCGTTTGGGTTCCGTTGCCCTGACTACCAGCCCGGCTCGGCCGCGATGAGTTTTATTAAAATTTTATCCCCATTAGATGTGGGAGAAAATGGGTTATTGAAGGGATGATGTTCTTTTTTTTAGTAAAAGAGTTTCAGTACTTACTTTTCCACCCCAAATGCTGAAGATTTGGTGGATAAGTCTGAGGGATTCTTCAATTTCGCCCAATATACTTAAGGAGGGGGGATTTGTCAGTAAAAATATTGTCCAACTTTTTTGATGATGCCGATTTATTTTTTTTTAAAGTTTATCTATGTTGGAAATTTTCATAATTTAGTAATGAAGGAGTTTTTGTTTGTGGAATTATGGTGATCTGTTTGAGGAGTTGTAGGGTTGATTGATTCGTTATTTTCTGAGGTTGATTCTTTTCGTTCAATTTCATAGTCGTCAGTTGGGTTTTCTACTAATTTATTGTTCATTGGGTTCCTGGGGCATTTGATATATTTGGCAGTTTGGGGACCGCCACAATTGTAGTATTTAGCATGAGCGATGTTCAGTTTATACATTTGTTTGTGTGATGATCATAGTCATACTTCACACAGCTGGGTGATTTTGAACAGCATTTAGAATGATGAAAAAAAAGATTGCAAAATATAATACGGTTCAGAGTTTTTCTTTTATCTAAGAGTTCGAATTTAATGCTCAAATTTCCTATGGAATTTATTTGATAATTTTTTTTATTGTGCGATGTATTAGGGAACTGTACAAGGAATAATGGTTGGTTATTGTTGTTCCTATGAGATATTAAGTTGTAACAGGAATTTGAAATTATACTAAATTCATATATTTCTTACAAAATTTCATTTACAAGAAATTGTAGTTTGCTGGGATTCTATGAAGAGGGTAGTTCAAACGTATAGTATTCCATACTTTTTTTTTCTCATATATATTTTGAAATAATTCAGAATACATCAATACTGTGTGTGTAGGTATATTTTCAAAACTCTTCCGACCATTTTGTCGGTGATATTTGAATTCATGATACTCTTGAATTCGTTCATTGTTGAGACATAAACAATAGTGATAGTTATTGATGAAATATTTTTATTTTTATTTTGGGTGGGAGTAATACGGGTATCTTCACTTTATGAGATGGGCTTATCATCGTCTGGATCGTCAGGTTGGATTATTGATTGGATTATTGTTGTTGGTTTTAATTTTTTTTTTTGTTAATGGTTATTTTATTGAGAGAATTATTTTTACTTTTATTTTTTAGCAACTGTAAATTCATTTAAGTTTGCTTTGTTATCTGTTGTTATTTTTTTCATTAATATTGGGGATGGAGAGTTTAAAATTATTTCCAATGTTTCTGCATCGATATTGTTAGCCGCATTGTTGGACTCAAAGCTATTGAGCTCATTTTCAATCATTTTTTTTATGATGTCTAGTATTTTATTAAGAGATGGATCTTTTTTCGACATAAATTCTCACATAATAAAAATTGCAATTTTAAGCCTTGTAAAACATTATTAATATCATTGAGGCGAATTTATTTCATAAGCATCCTCAAAAATTAATTGGGCTTTGGAGAGGTCATTAGGATCTATTTTATTTAACTGAGCATTTACAGCGTAGGGAGAAAGTGCTTGGAAACAAAATATGTCATTTACCTCCTTTAAAATGGATCGGGTGGTTGGTTCGGGATTATCAAAGTATTTCCTAAAAATATAGAAGTTCGTAGATTTGGGAGGGTCTATGGTAGCGTCCCGCCAAAGTCGAACACTGGCTTATCGCTGCTCTCATCAACTTGCGGAAGGTTGAATTGATACTCCGAAGCTGTGTGAAAGGAAACCGGTCTTGCAGAGATGGCTTAGGATTGTTATATTTTTACAGTCAAGAGCGAATGATTTCTGAATTGTTTTGTGTTTCTGTGGGAGTTGGAGAGGGATTTAAATGCTAAACAATTAAAATTTAAGTCATTATTGAACATTTTGAGGCTGGAAGAAATTTAAAACGCTAATAGAATGGTGGGAAAAGACAGAGTCAGCCTTCCCTAAAAAGAGCCCGGATGCAAGAAACCATTTGGGACCCTAAATTGTTTGTAAAGCAAAAAAAAAAAAAAAAAAAATCTTCAAACACGTACATATATTATTATTGTATTTTTATTCATTACGTAATTTTGTTTTTGCTAGTACATTAATTACTTACTAGTGCATTAATAAGAAAAACTGATCTTTCACATCATCAATAATTAGTTTGAAAATTGTTGATCTAAAATAATAATGATTACGATAAAATAGGAATATTGCCCAAGTTTTAATGTGAAAGAGTACATTATTTTAGTTCTTGATCATGTCAGGGGCCCCTTAATCGCGAGGCCCCGGTGTATGGCATCCGCCGTTCCCCGCAGATGGCCTGCCCTGGGAAAAGAGAGAGAGAGAGAATTTTGTTTAGCGTCGCACGGTTATGGGGCAACTTCTAGAGAGAGAAATTTTTTTAAAAAAAGTTGCCAAAAATGCTGTACGTAGTGTAGACTTGTTCGGAGTACCTAGTTCATTTGGGCTCGAATCTCCTATCAGAGTAGAAATTGAAAACAGGTAAGTTTCGAGCAACCAGTGTAATTTGAGGGGCAGAATAAATTTTTGAGGTGAGAGCTTAAATCTAAATGAAAAAAGGCAGGGTATCTGTGAAAAATTTTGAAACTCTGAGTTGGTTGGTAGTTTAGGTAATAAATATTTTTTTCTCACAAATGGTATGCAAAATAAATGATGAAAAAATATTTTTTCCCTTATTTTTCCAAAATAATGAAAGTTTAACTCAATTTCTAAATATTTCATTGGAAAAAAAATAATTGCATCTTAACTGGAATGACAGTGTTCATATGTGAGATGAAAACATGTCCAAGACACCTGCCTAAGACGCCTCAAGTGTGGAAAAGACCACATCCTCCGAGACTGCTCTTTAAAGAAGAAAATATTACTTGTATTATTTGTAAGAAGTCCGGATACATCGCTTCATGGGAAGAGTAGTCTAGTTTCCCTACACCGTGGGATTTTTGAGGAATGATTGAAGGAGTTACATCTGTAGCACTGCGTGACACTTCTCTTTCTATTGTATTGGACAATTTCTTTTTTCATGAATAGGCATCTTTTAATATAGTAAATTTCTTCAAATTTTCTTTTTTTTTTTTTGCAACAAGCTTATCATAACTGGTGAAATTTTGTTCTTCACTGATATTGTTAGGGTAAAGGGGGTGTATTTACTATTATTTTCTTAGTACAATAAACGAGTTTGAGGTCGGTAGACTGAGTTTTACATCTTTTCTTGGTTGTCTGACTGTCTTAGTAAGTAACTTGAAACCTCCAGTATCAGAAGCTTTTATCTTGATTCCAGAGTTGGGAGAAAATGGAGATGCAGTTGTCTGTACGAGTATTTCTTGGGAAATTAATTGAATTGTTCAGGAAATTTTTTAAAAAGATTTCCAAAAATTTAGGAAAATTACCCAAAAATAAATACGAAAGACAAAGTAGCTTATGTAGGAAAAGTAACAAGTATATCTGAAGCCATTGATGATATCCTTTCCAAAACTGTATCACATTGTAACTGCAAGTGAATCTCATTCAATTTTGTAAGAAATTCTGTTAAATAAGCAATGTCTGGCTCCATTTTTATTAAAATTTATTTTAAAATGTTATATTTAGCACCCGAAACTTTATGGCAATCTCAAAATGTAAAAAACATCTTGTCAAACGTAAGTATTTTGATAAGCATACACCAGTCTTTGATACGCGTAAGTCAGCATACTTCACCGTGAAGAAACAATGGAAGTAAGGTCTCGTCATTTTCTTTACACAACTGCGCAAATAACCTAGCATTCAACAGGTTGCTCCGATTTCTTTTTTTTTTTACTATGTTTAAGGAGAATTGAAGAATAGATGCAATTTTCCATTCATATTCTTAGCAATTAAATGTTGTAAATGAAGTACCGTATTTAATTGGAAACAACTCGAGTACATTTTGCTTTAAATGGCTTATAAAACCACGATTGCCTCCAAACATGGCAGGCGCTGCTGATATTATATTTGATAAAGAGGTGTTTTTTTTCCACGAAATAATTTCTCTAAGCGTTAAATATTGATTCGCTCTTTGAGAATGTTGACTTTTTTAGTTTAGTTTTTTTACGTCGCACTAGAAGCAACACGAGGGCTATTGGCGATGGATCTTGTAATTTTGAACGTCGGAATCTTATCGAAAATCTCGCGAATAGCAGTTTTTCATAGATTTCTTGGTCCATAACATATGACAATTATTGCGCTTCATTGCCAAATAAAATTGACTCGTCCACTTGTATTGAGAAATGGATTGTTGGAAGAAAAAGCTTATCAGCATCATCACTCAGTTCATCAATACGTCATTACACTGTGTTGAGGCGTAAAGGAAATTTTTTGAGTGTATCATATGCAGGTTTGTATAGAACAATTTTTAAAGTATCTTCAAGGGCTGGCAAAATTTGCTATTATCCTATATTATGTGGCTTTTCGGATTTTACAGTAATTAATCAGATTTGTTAGATGCTTTCAAGCCATCATCGTCTCTTTTTGACATCGAAGCGAACATGCTGTCTACCGTGGGTCTCTTCAGAATTTTTTCTTTCAATGTGCTGAAGTATTTCAAATTATTTCCTGCTTTAACAGAAAAACGCCTTCTCAGATTGTACTTTAGTTTGGGTGGTTTCATGGTAATTTGAAACTCTTTGTTACATAATAGAAGACGCATTGACAGACGTTTGTCCGACAATGAGGGAGTGAAGCCAAACTTAAAATAATGAATGCTATTCTGTCGATATTTCTTTTTAGATTCGGCCATGTTTTGTGGTAGTTTTCCACAGATAAAATTCAAGAGATATGAGTATAATAAGAGAGAGAGACATAGCATCTTAAAATTGATTCCCGGTGTGAAACATTATTTTAATATTGAATTAAGGATTCAGGGTGGGGTATTTGTGTGTGTGTGTGTGGATCAATTTGTACCGAGGCACAGATCAGAAAAGCAGCAGGATTCATAAAAAGATTATAGGAAAGGTAGAATAATCAAGAAAAAAAATTTTAAATGAAAAGTTTTTTCAAACACCCAAATTTTTTTCTTTGTTTTTTTTTAAGAACATTTCTATATTCATTTTTTTTCCATTCAAAAATAATGGTACTTAGTTTTCAAACCTATAGCCTTTTTTTCCCTCAAGGAAATGATTTTTAATTTTTTTTTCTATTTACGAATAACAAAATTTTCAACCCTTCTCTATAGGGGAAGGAGAGGAGGGAAAAAAAAGAAAGAAAGAAACCGATAAGGCGACTGCCATTTAAGTGGCTATCATTCAAGTACCCATCTACAGTAGCATAAACAATTGAGAATGCGCCGTACTTTTACTTGATAAATGCCTCAAAAAAATTCAGAATGCACTTACGAAAAATATATTTAACTACCACTAAACATTTTCAACTTTTCTGATATTTTAATCTAAATTTGCATGATCTTATCTTAAACTTTTTCAACGACCATTTTTATGGGATTAAGTTTGTTAGATGAACCTTAACCCAAACTCTTAATTGAAAAAAAAGGTTTCTTCGAAAAGAAACTAATATTGATGTAAAGAAATTCATGTTGAGATTATTTTAAAAAGGAAGTTCTTATCGAGAAATAGCTTAAATGTTTGGTAAAACCCACCCTTGTGTCCAAAAAATCATTGTAAAATTTAAAAATGATGGATTGATTGAAAATAAATGTGGAAGAGGAAAGAAAGGTATTTTGAGTAATATCGCAAAAAGGAAAATTTTGAAGGAAGTCCTCATTGATCCTAAAGTAAGTACATTCAAACTTAATGCAGAAACTTCTCAAATCACATAGGCAGAAGTGTAAGAGCTGAAACTGTGCGAAATGTAATTAAACAAGCTGGATATAAAAGTGCAGCTACTCTCTTCTACTACAACGTTAGAAGTTAAAAGGCCTTACTCAACCAGTCCGATGAGATATCTTTTCGGCTTGATTGGTAGGCCCGTCAACTTCGGATCCCTTGGTCCTGGGTTCGAAACAACGCTACCGCTTCACCAATCGCCATAGTGGTGACTCAGAACATGAACACTAGATAACAGCACTACAGCCTATACCTACTGATTGCATATGCCCCGACGCAAAAATACTTGCCTCTGTACATCTAAGACAAAAACGCATTCAAAAAATCACGACTAGTGATATCCCGGCTCTGGCGCACGTGTCGACGAGACCCGCCACTCAACACGAGATAGCCGATGACTCAGGGAGGGGATGTATAACAATTGCAATAATGGCTGACAAAATCGAAAAACAACCATCTGAACAAACCAAGCAATCAAAAAAACAACCTTCTGTACAATCTCTTCGTATCATCACGATGATACTGGAGGGGGAGTATTGCAGCGACTCTCTTCTACTACAATGTTAGAAGTTAAAAGGCCTTACTCAACCAGCCCGATGAGATATCTTTTCGGCCTGATTGGTAGGCCCGTCAACTTCGGACCCCTTGGTCCAGGGTTCGAAACAACGCTACCGCTTCACCAATCGCCGTAAAAATCTGGTTGTTAGAAAGAAACCTTTCATCATCTTACAAAATCAGAAAATGAGTTTGGAAATTGCAAAAACTCATCAATTGAAGGCTAATAACTTTTGGAAGAAAATTATATTTAGTGATGAAAGTAAATTCAACATTCTTGACATTGATGTAAGTCACACTGTATGGAAAAAACCCAATACCGCTTTGGATCCATAAAAGTTATGTCCTACAGTTATATATGATGGTTGCTCCATCATGGTTTGGGTTTGTGTGGCTTCAGGGCAGAAAATTTAGTTTTTATAGTTAGATGATATTATGAACTATACGATTTACTTGGGCATACTTCGCAGCAATCTGAAGAAATTGCTAAAAGTTTGTATTTAGATGGAAATTTAATTTTTTAACAGGAAAATGACCCCAAATACTCGGCACGTAACGTCAAAATACGGTGTCGTTTTCATTGTAAACAGCAATTGCACACAACACCACAGTCTCTCGACATCAATGTCATTGAAAATCTATGGACCACATTCGAAACAGTGGTCCAAAAACACAAAAATTGAAACAAAAACCGTTTAAAACAAGAGTTCCAAGAATAATGTGGTAAAATATCTTCAGATACCATCCAAAAGTTAATCGATACCACGATGTTTAGAGGCGATAATAAAAGCCAAAGGACACGCAAATAAATATTGACACTTTTTCTGCATGCGAGATGTTACAAAAATTTCATTGGTGTATTCTCAATTTTTTAAGGTAAAAATCTGCAGATGTTTATTTAAAATACTTAAGAAGCTTTTCTTTTTGGAAGTTTCCGTTTATTGTTCTTTATTTTTACTTTAAATTAAACTATTTACTACGTGTAAAAATAATATGTTTGCATTTCTTGGTGATGTGTGATTTATATTGACAGTTGAATTGATCAAGTAAAAGTAAGGTGTACTTTCAATTGTTGAACCACTGTAACTCGAACGCGTTGCGAGAAAAGCCAAAATACTAGACACAAGTTGTGGCTAGCGCAGATGAAATTGGCAAAAGGACGAAGCCAGATGCATTTACAAAGATGTATCAGAGAATGATGAACGCATGAATTACTATTAGGCGACACAGAAATAGGTTTATTGATGGGTAAGATTAGATTCAGAAGAAGGGGTGAGAAGGCCGGTTGAAGGGAGAGAACGATATCTGGTTTTCGAAAATATGAATTTCAAAATGGATAAAGATTGAAATAATTATTGTATAATTGATATGGGTATAGAGGTGATTTATTTTTGGAACTTATAATTTCGGCAATTTTTGAAAATTAAAACTTGATAAATATCAATGTTTCGGGTAAAAGAGAACATACCGAAAGAAATTGAAAGTAAATTCAGAAATTTGATTAATTATATCACTGGCATGTTTCAATATTTTTATGAAATTTTTGGCATGTGTTTGACATAAAAAATAATATTACCTTTTGCTTAAAAGTTAATATTTATATATAGTTTTAGGAAATTATAAAATATTCTTTTTTAATTCATGGATCATATTAATTACGTATATGTATTTTTTATCAAATCTAATTAAATATTTAAAAATGCTCACTAAGAAATATTCCACTCAAGATTGATAATCAGTCATAAAAATGCATACGTTACTAAGACCAAAGTTATTCTAGTTTTCTTGTTATACTAAATTATATTTCATCATTATACCACATTCAAAGAAGTTTTACTTTATAACGTCCGTCAAATTAAGGCATCAGTAAAACGTTTGAACAAATATGGATGAATCAATGCCAATGCCTCATTAGTAATATTCAGAAAAGGAATGCATTTCTCATCATTCTAAAATGCGTTGCTTTTCGGTAGCTATTAGGCGTCTATTTTTGGTAGCTATTTTTGTTAATCATTTTGAATATTCCTCCTGTAAAGCAACGAAAATTCAAATACTGTTTTTTTCAAATTCTATATAACCTCGTCTATACGGTTTTAATCTGCGCAGTTTTCTGTGATTGGAGACTTTCCATTAGTGACGACATAAGAGGGCGCAATATGTCTCTGATTTTCTTGATATTTTGCTTTGAATTCGACAAGACAGGGAAGTATCAATAGTCTGTGCGATACTTAATGCATGAGCATTGAAATGAAATTGAACTTAAAGAAAGAGTTAAATATAATTTAATTGAACATTCAAGCCGATTTTTAATAAGGACATATTTTTTTAAAATATCGCTGTGATTGAATGTATTAAGGTAGTCGAGCAAACATAAACAGAATCACTGGAATCTAACGCCTTTTTGTAAAGGAATATTTCGGCAGTACTTCCGCTATCGTATTGCTTGAAATCTCAAGCCCTCAAAGATTGAGAGAATCGGAATTAAATATATGCCCGTTCATATACCGGAAGTGCAATTCGTTTCGATGTCTGACCCCGTGAGATCAATGATGAAAATTCGAATTCAGCTCCTGGACTCGCAGAGGAAGATGGTTGGAGGAAGCACAAATGTTATTTACGTAATGAAACGGGCGAACCAAAGTGGATAATGGATTTTCCGTCTTCTAAGCGGCAAAGAGTACATTCCGCTAAGAAACAAATTCGTCCGAAGCTTCCTTGTGGTGTAATGCACACGTCATCTAAATCTCAAAGGCAATGTTTTCCGCACTTCATGGCGGAAAACTCGGATGAGCTAGCAACAACTTCGCATGCATGCGACGAGATAACGCAGCGTTTAGAGGCAGATTAAGACTACCGGCGAATCAATGAGCTATGCCGAGCAAAGTTTTCGAATTTTCGCCATTCAGATTAGAGAAGCCGGCTTAGCACTGTTTTCCAAAACTTCTATGCAGCTATAAGAAGAATTTTCACTCCTCGGAGAAGTTAAAATGTTGATAAAAGTTGTTTATGTTGTTGAAGGTATACAGAATGAATGCCTGACTATAACTACATATATAATCGATTAATAGAATATTCAGAAGTTGAAAAACATAATATAATTAATTCATTATGGATATTAATTGGTGCGCATTTAAGTAAAATAATGCTAACAATCCAAAATTAAATTTCTCTATCAGATTATACAGCCCATAGATTGTTTCTGTATGAGATTGCAATTTTAAGGGATACCCAACACTAATCAAAATACAGGTTTTGTGAATATAAAACCCAAAAGATAGTTTAAAATCTTAATAATGGTTCCATGAAATTTTTCACCTAAGGTATTAATTCGTGAATTAATATTTAGTCCGCTTCTGATTTGTGCAGTGCAGAGCTTCAGTTCTTCGAATTTAATGCAGCAGAAACGCGTGTGTGGGAATGTTCAAAACACACGATATGCAACACTTTCCTTTATGGTACGTAGTTCAAAACCTTTACTCAGTTAATAAAATATCAGATTTTTATAGGTTTAATGCATCATGTCTTGGCAGAATAATGTGTAAGCTCAGTTCAAACATTTTCAGGTATCAGATTGAAAGATAGGGATTCTAATAGTAAATATAGAGTTGTTATTCCCAAGGTGTCAATGAACATGATAACTAAAAAGTGTTAAGGAATTTTGTCTTGTCTAAAGCAACAAAGTATTCGAAATTTTACAAAATAAGCAAACAATGAAACTAAGATGGAGAATTTAACTAAGGATAGAACGTTTAAGCCACTGAAAGAAAATTTCTTTTTAAAGTTTGTTTCTCAAATTTGTAAATTTTCGTAATCGCAATAATTTTTAAATTTTAATGTTTTTCATCAAACAGTAGTTTATTTATCACGAAAAGAAGGAAGTCATATACGTAATAGACAGCATGAATTAGTGATTTTCGTATAAGTTTTTCAGAAAGGTGTTAAAATTTTTATTAAGTACAAAAAAAGGATAACCTTAAATAATATAGTCTGACTTTGATTGTAAAGTTTACTTTTGATTCAGAAAATGTATTAACTTGCTCATCATTAACAGTCCTTTTAAGTCTTATTAATACAAGTGTGGAAACTATGTAAATGTTTCTTTTTCTAAAATAATAATAATAATCTAGTAAAAATAATATAATACATCTAAACAGAAAAATATTCAAATAATCAGAAATTGTATGGCAAAGTTTTAAAAAAAAATCTCGGATAGAATAGTGCATTCATTACAGAGTTTTCTAAACTCACAAAATATAAAGTAATATTCCTTACATAGGAAGGTAAAAGTTCACAGCGTATTCCAATATCTTTGTGTTAAAAGCAGTTTCTTTTCTTTTGTAAAAATAATAATAATTTCAGTACCATACATATTGTGTGAAAAATAGCTAATATTTATCATTATTTTCCAAAGTTAAAATCAATTTTTTTTTTCATCAGAAAATATATAAAGTAAAGTTTCGAATAAGATTAGTACAAAATATTTATTGTTAGTTTCATATAACATAATCAAAACTCATTGGTTACAAAATGGGAAATATCTTAAATTTATTTCACCTATCCATATAAAATTCGTTTGGAAAAGAATCGTTCCTAGAAATTTTAACTTAATGGTTTTTCAAATATTAACAGTATATTTTCAATAACCTTACTGTAGATCAATGTAATTATTTCATAAGTTAGGGTTTTTAAGTTAAAAAAATCAATCTAAATTTAGTCTAAATATATTAATTCATTTAACTAAACGTCGTACGAAAAAGAATGCATATATGAAAAAAATTAACCGGAGCTGTTACAATATAAAAAATAAACTTGTTGAATATCAAACAAAATTGTTAGACTTTAAAGAAATGAGTTTTTCGTAAAATCTAAATATGTATGTGTGTGTTAAAGGAAAAATAATTCAAGAAGTCATCATTGAATAATTATTATAGTAAAAAAAAGATGTAGTAAAATCATTTTAAAAAATAAATCTATTAAATATGTCTAAAATTTCATATTCAAAAGAGATTTAACTCGCTTTCCTATTTAGATAATATATAGTATTTGTTAAAAAAGAAATGTGTGTGTAAAAATTCTTACTTTATATTTTCAAATATTAACGGTAAAAAATATTTTTTCCCAATAAACTTACTGATGGTCAAATGTAATAATTTCATAATTTAAGGTTTCTTATACTGAACACAAATCAATCGGAATATATTAATTCATTGAACCAAACAAAAATGCAGTTAAAAATACATATACATGTAAGAAAAAATGAGTTTGCTGAATATTTCTATAATTTCGAACTAAACATGTATGTATCTATCTTCAAAGAATGAAGTTATACTCAATGGGTAAGAATCAGATGTCAAATTTCATTTCCTATTCATATAAAAGTGTATTTTATATAGTATGTTCATTTGAATTTTATTAAAATGTTAAGATATATAATAACAACGTTTCCGCCGAGAGGTAAAATAACAACATAAATAAAATAAAATAAATAATTCGCTGCTTAAAAAAAAATTTTCTTTTCAGTTATAAAAATGATAATAATTTCGATACCATAAAATCAAAAAAATATCTTCCAATTAATTCAGATTAAAATATGTTCATTAAGTTCTCTCAAACAAAAAAATATGTTAATTAATATTCAATTCAATAACTTTGCGCGGAAAAGAATCATTTATTCAAAATACATTCCTTCTAACTCGTGTAAGAAAATGTTTTAATTATTCTCAGTAAAAATACTTTAAATTTATCGAGTAAAAAAATACTTTTAATTCATTTATTCCATTTATATTCATTTAACTGGAATAGCACGTATATATCAACACAACGGACTTATCGCTCCTTAAATAACAATCCCAATGATAACGGGGTGGGGTCCCTTATCGATATAGTAGGTACACGTGATAACTATATCAGTATACACAGACCAATGCATAAAGGGAGGGAATATGACGTCACTTCCGCCCCGAGTAGAGCCCTGCTTATAACTACGACTGATAAGCGATAAAATATTTCTCTATGACTGCATTTTTACTTTAAAAGTAACTCTATTGCTATAAAAATGGTCATTTATAAATTTGCTATAGTAACCTTTGTAAACTAAATCTGCTTTCGGCTGATGTTAAAGTATAGGGCTAAATCCGAAGATATATTTTCAAGTAGAAAGAAAATAAAGTAGAGGTAGAAGAAATGATCAAATGCTAATTTAAATCACTATGGGTGTAACATATAAAATTGTTTATAAGATTGTTCTTTGAATTTTAAATTTCTTGAAATATACTCAATTTTTCCCCTTATTGTAAAATGGATACTCAATTTTCCATGTGAAATTATATTAGAAGAAATATAAAGGCAGAATTTTACAGGAAAAAAATTAATTCGATTCACGTGAATATTGAGAAGTTTAGAAATACACACTTCTCTACTTCATTAGATTAAACTAACTCACACTTCATTTAGATTGTACTTATGCATAAAAAATACAGCTATAAGTATGCATTACATTTGCATTAAGATCTAAAGCTATTTATTGTAGTAAAAAGTTTGTTAAAGTAGTTTTCCATCATAATTTGTCATAGTAATCAGTCAGCTTTATGTAATTATTATAAAATTACTGCGCATCGTTAAAGTATTGAGAATTGAAATTTTTTTTAAAAAAAACAAAAATACATTATAAAAGTTGGGAAAAGATGAGTTAATATTTACGTATTCCAGTTCTCTTTTCAACAATTTTTAAATTTATTAGGCATTAACAGTTATATCTATGTTTCGATCGTGTGACCTAAAAAATATAACAATACAACTTGAAACAAGTTTATTTTAAAAAATTAAGTCCACCTTTTAAATAATATTTTGAATAGGTTTTTGTGAAAAGTCAATTAGATTCTAAGCAATTAGTAATTTAGCATACAGAATTGAAATGTCAAAAATAAAAGTTAAAGCCCAATGGACGTGAAGCAAGACGCTTAAATGAACGTTTTATTTTATTCCTTTTGAAAATAAAGAATCTAATAAAAAACATTTTCTCTAGAATTCAATTGTTCATTGACAAATAAAATATTTTCATTTTGAATTAATTTAACATTTCTTTGATTTTATACGGATGCTACAATACTTCTTTAAGAATTATATAGAATATGCTAGTTTGATATCCGTTGAATTGTATTTATTCTGGAACTAAAGATTT
Organism: Nephila pilipes; assembly: GCA_019974015.1. Lineage (NCBI taxonomy): Eukaryota > Metazoa > Arthropoda > Arachnida > Araneae > Nephilidae > Nephila > Nephila pilipes. Next base: position 255,836 of record BMAW01065327.1, on the reverse strand, counting down.
CACATTCTGCCTAACATTCCTTTGATTAAGAATATCTACGAAACGAAATTGCTATACTTATCCGGTACACAGGCATATAACAGATGTTTGTAATTATTTTAAAAAAAAACTCGACGCACACATTCTTGATTTAATTCTCAGCACACATATGGCTTTAAGGAATAATTTACATTTGATATTTCTTCTTCAATTTGTAGAATACGAGTAATTCTGGAAAATTATTTAGTTAAGTTTAGAAAAAACTGCATTTTTTAAATAACTTTAATATGGAAATTAGTTTGTATTTTCATTCAAAGGCATTATATAGAATTATTCTTAATTGGATAAGTTTAAGTTTTGGCGATGAATTTTTGAAAAAATGTTAAAATGTGTGATTAAGATATCTGTTTATCTCTGTGAATGAGATCTCTGCTCGTAATATCTCTGATTTTGAATTTATATAATTCATATGGATTCATTCATTACCATCAGGATTTTTGCAAGTGAGAATTTTGGAATAAATTATACAAAAGACAGAATTTTATGATAAATCTACACGTGCATACTAATTATGCAAAAAAAAAAAGATTAATTTTAAATTTCATTAAATTTTTAAAATTTTATAAATAATAATAGCATAAATAAATAATAATAGCATTTTGTAATTAAATAATAATAGTATTATTTACAAATAATTTTCTAAAGATATTTTACACATATTTGGTTTTTTATGTTATACGTTAGTAAAATTTCTATAAAATGCAGTAGTACATTTTGACATATTTATTTTATTTCGAAGAAAGGGTTTTCTGGAGTTAAAAAAATTTCTTATTTATGGTTTAACACACATTAGTTGCGGGCTTCTGGGGTATTTAACTCTTTCGATGTTTTCATCTCGTTCTAACTGGAGAAAAACTGATGTGTGACTGGAATCCCCAGAAGTTGTTATAAATCTTAGAGATATCTTAAATACTTAAAACTCATAGATGAAGCAACATATATCATAAAGATTAAAATAATTACATGAAAGATAGGTGCTTAGAGGAGAAATTTTTCAGAAATTGTAATTAAGAAAATAATAAATGTTTAAACAACTTATTAGTATGAGGAAAAGTTCTTGTCACTCAGCACTTTGCTTTGTACTGAGCACGAAAATAGAGGCTTTCCTTTCATTAAAACTTTTAAAGGAAAAAAATGCATTTTGCTTAGTCAAAAGTTAAATTAAAATAAAGCTAGAAGTTTTAAGATTATATCATGAGAGATTTTATTATAGCAGGCAGAGGTCATACTGAAAGTGAAGGACATAATTCGAGTGACTAACCCCTCGCTTCGCACATGGTGCACTACGTTTTTGGAGTAGGAAGGCCCTTGAAAGTGAAGGAAATGGGGACCGGATTCGGTTGCTCAATCGGAAGCAACAAATTCAAGCCTGAGTTTGGAATTTAGAATGGAGAAAATTTTGGGTTTCAACTAAGCCAAAAATGATTTATCTAATTGACCAATAGGAAGGTATCTTATCAACCAGAGATGCCTTCTTGGTTTCTTGAGAGGCTCTACGGATTTAGACAAATCTGGAAGAGTGAACATAATAAATTGTAATGGAATTATTATCTTTTCTAAATTTCACGGGGCTTGTGTAATTGAATATCATTTGTTTACAGAATGCATTTTTCTATTTTTTGCAGGATTTTGCTTAGAGAATCATCTATTTTAAAATATAATTTAATGGAGAGCTTCTTAATGATGGTTCTCAAGGATGGAGAGACTTTACTGATTTTCTGATATCAATAGTTCTCAAATACTTTCAAGATTTGTCAGAGCATAATAGTCGGAGATTTTTTTGGTAGATCTATATTAGTATCTGCAGCATCAGCGTAGATAGGACAAGCGTAAAATCAGAACTGGTCAGATTATCTGAATGTAGATAAGAGAACAATTGCGTACTGCTATTTAGTGAAGATTTACGCGAGATAAGGAGAGGTTCATGAACTATGTACATTGTTATATTGGTTTTTAATCTGTCTGATGTGCTGTTTGATAATGAGATTATTATTTGACGTCACATCGAGGTACTTGGTGGTCCATGACCAAGAAATCTTATTATTGTCAAGATAAGTGTTTGAACCGATTTTTCTACAATTTTTGGAAAAGAAGACAACCTCTGTTTTGTAAAACATAACTTTTAAAACTTATAGAAGTGACTCTGATAACAATAACTAAGCTCGAAATTTTAAAATAACATTGTTAGTTTTACTGTGATAATTTTGTTGCGGGGTTAGTAATAAATAAGCGTCTCTATAATCGTCAAATATTTAATTAGCTACAAGGGGGATTTTTTTTCCTAAAGTATAAATTCTTCAGCAGATCCTTTTTCAAAATTTTATCATGCTTAAATTGTCGTTATTTGTTACAATAGTTATTTAAAAAATGTTTCTTCAAATATATCCAACCTCATGGGATTATTTAACTTCTTTTAACATAAAGAATAATTCTCTTGATAGTTAAAATATTACTCATGGGAATTCTTGATTTAATTATATAATTCACTAAGAAATATGTTCAATGCAACTTAAATTAATGATCCTTATTGGCGGCATTACAAGGGAACTGCTCAAATGTAATGTTTATTGTGAAATTAAGCAAAATTTTACAATTGTGTGAATATTTTATGCATATACTCCCTTAAACAATTATTTAAAAATTTTATTTGATTAGTGATGAATTCTCATATTAAAGGTATTATCAATACAGCATCTCTGAGTTTTGAATACGATTTAAGAGCTTAGAATAATTTACAAATAACATCAATATTTGGTCTTTGTGAAATCTGTTATATGCAACACATTGCTTAAAACCATTTTTGGTTATTTATATTGCTTCAAACTTTAAGCGAATTCTCAATCAATTAAAAAAAAATTCAATTGTTTATACAAATGATTTTTGTCTCTTTAATGTATCTAACACTATAAATTTGAAATAATTAATACATAATTTTCAACTTTATTCTAAGACATTTAAGAGAGTTTATTTCATATAAATTCTGAGCTTTAAAAACTTTCTCAACATCTTTTTACATCATGCTGTCATCATTTCGAGCTCTTTGGATAGTTCCTTCTTAAATGTGATATTTTCCATTGGTAGTTTAAAGGAATATTTGTAGGAATTTAATCACTAATTATGGATTGTTAAATTTCAAAAAAATATGTAGCACAATTTTAAATGTAACATTCGAAGTGTTATGACGTAATTACAATTTATTATGATTGAAAATTGGATCGCTAATTTAATAATTCAAAATAATGTAAAGGGAAAAAAAATAACATCTTCATTTAACTTTACCCTTCTTTTGATTTAAAAAAACTTAAAAAAATAATTTAAAAATTAGAGCTTCTAACATACAAGATTTTTATGAAAACAAAGGGTATGTAACAAACATATTGTTCATATAATTCGAGATAAAAACCAACGTTTTTAAAAACAACGTTTTTATATAGTGGCAAAATTTATTAAGAAAGATTATTGAAATATTAGTTAAAACTGGTCGCAAATATCTAAATATTGCATTGTTAGGCAAGTAAGAACGGTTCCCGAAATTTCAGAACTCTAGCTTGATGGGAAGTTGGTTAATTTAACGATAGAAAATTTGATGACACACACACACACACACACACACAGAAACACGAACCAAGTGAAATACATAAAAACGTTAAAAGTAACTAAAATTAATTAATTAATTCTGTAAATTAAATGGTTGGAATGCAGTTTAACCCAATCACTCTTGGCGACAAGAATTATTTGGCAGTATTTTGCCAAATGTGGCTACCCTGGTCCGTTTTACGGACTTAAAGTTCAGCCAAACAAAAAAATCGCCAAGTTTGATGCCAATTTTTGAAATCGCGCCAAGTGGTTGGGATAAACTGCATTATTGAAGAAAATACTAGCTAAAACTTGTCGCAAATGTCCAAATATCGTATTGTTAGGCTAGTGAGAACGATTCCCAAGGTTTCAGATTTCTAGCTTGATGGGAAGTTGGTTAAATTAACGATCGAAAATTTGATGACACACACACACACACACACCAAGTGAAATTCAGAAAAACGTTTTAATAATAAATTACCTACTTTTTGCTGAAGCGAATTTTGCAGAAACTAAAGAGATTGTTCGGTTGTTTAGAATTTCTGTCACTGAGTCCTTTTGGGACATAATGGGCCAAACACACGGTTTCATTACAAACTAAAAAAGGTTATAATTTAAAAAATAGACAAGTTTAAAAAATTTTCAAGTGATTAATATTTTTATCTCGATTCAAGTTTTACTTTCAACTGTACAAAAAAAACCTTTTGATACGAAAGCACAATTTCAAAGGATGGTTATGGAGTATTTTTGATGATTATGTGAACATCTAACAATACTTTCAAGTATCTACTTTGTGACTGAAATTCTCTTTATAGGTTACGAAGTATTTTTAAAATTAATTTTGTTTTGTTGGGTATTCAAATTATTCATTTAGTTTCAAATTTGATTCAATTTTTATTCATCTTTTTTACGTAGTTGTAATACATGTTTTTTTTGTTGATTTTGGATTTTAATTGTTCTCTTACTTTTATGTTTTTCAATAATAATCTCATTGCTTTATCTTATATATATATATATATATATATATATATATATATATATATATATATAACAGATCAATTGAACTGTCCCCGGCCTGACACATAGATGGTGCTACTAGAATTATATCCATATGCTTTTTAGTTAGCCCTAACCCTCAAAAGATGCTTGTATAAATTTGACAGCTGTCAGATCATTAGTTTGTGAGTTATAGCATTTTGAGTGAAGCAACTTTTGTTATTGTGAAAAAAATGGATAAAAAAGAATTTCGCGTGTTGATAAAATATTGTTTTTTGAAGGGAAAAAATACAGTTGAAGCAAAAACTTAGCTTGATGCCAAGTTTCCGGACACTGCCCCAGGAAAATCAACCATCAAGGATTGGTATGCTAAGTTTAGATGTGGTGAAATGAGAATCGAGGACAATGAACGCAGTGGACGCCCAAAAGAGATTGTTACCGACAAAAACATTAAAAAAATCCACAAAATGATTTTGAATGACCATAAATTGAAATTGAATGAAATAGCAGACACTCTAAAGATATCAACTGAACGTTTACATCATATCATTCTCGAATATTTGGGTATGAGAAAGCTCTGTGCAAAGTGGGTGCCGCGCGAGCTCACTTTTGACCAAAAACAACGACGAGTTGATGATTCGGAGCAGTGTTTGAAGATGATCAAGCGTAATAAACCCGAGTTTTTGCGTCGATATGTGACAATGACTGAAACATGGCTCCATCATTTCACTCTGAAGTCCAATCGACAGTCATCCGAGTGGACTGCACACGATGAACCCGCTCCAAAGCGTGGGAAAACGCAACCGTCGGCTGGCAAGGTTATGGCGTCTGTATTTTGGGATGCGCATGGAATAATTTTCATTGACTACCTTGAAAAAGGAAGGACCATCAACAGCGACTATTACATAGCGTTATTGGACCGTTTGAAGGACGAAATCGTCGAAAAACGGCCGCATTTGAAGAAAAAAAAATGCTGCTTCACCAAGACAATACACCGTGTCACAAGTCAGTGAAAACGATGGTAAAAATCCATGAATTGGGCTTCGAATTGCTTCCTCATCCACCGTATTCTCCAGATCTGGCTCCCAGCGACTATTTCCTGTTCTCAGATATCAAAAGAATGCTCGCTGGGAAGAAAATTTTGTTGAATGAAGAGGTGATCACCGAAACTGAGGCCTATTTTGAAGCAAAGGACACATCGTACTACAAAAATGGTATCGAAAAGTTGGAGAGTCGCTATAATCAGTGTATCACCCTTGAAGGGATTTATGTTGAATAAAAAAAAAAACTAATTTGCCAAAAAAAATGAGTTATGCTATGGTAGGCCGGGGACTTTTCAATTGACCTGTTATATATGTGTGTGTGTGTGTGTGTGTTGAATAAAAAAATGTTGCATTTGTAATTATAAAATATAACAACTTTAACGCTTTCATCATTTAATTAAAATCAAATCAATCATAAGAAACAAAATTTTTATTTTGATGTCAAACTTACCAACGATGTTTAAAAATATTTAAATATATCTCTGAAATTCTACGCAGAGTATAAATATCAAAGTTAAATGATAGCAGGACCATATTGATCATGATATTGAATTTCTTCAAAATTTGGCAATAAGATTTCAAAATCATTACATAAATATCACAGAAAAAGTGCATAAAAATCACTTATTGAATTTTTTTTACAGAACTGTAATAAAATATTTAAATATATGGATATTTCATGAACTTTTTTATTATTATTTTAGTTAGCACTAATCATTTAAGTTAGTTGGAAGAAAATACGCAACACACAAAAATAATAGCAAAAGGGAACTCAATTTCAAAAAAGTAAGGTAGTGATTCCAAAAATAAGTGATTTGTGAAATACGTCCGGAAAAGTAATAAATTTCTTGAGAATATGATTATAAAAAATACAAAAAATAACAGAATATGATTCTGTGACGCAATACGAACGTAGAATACGATTGTACAGAGTAAAAGGGTTATGGAACATGATCTTATAGAATAATAAATTCGTTGAATACGATTCCGAATACAATAAGGAAATGTAAATGCATTAAGAAAATCCTGTAAAAGGGAATAAGATAAAGTCAGGCACGGCTTTAAGGTATCGAGACAGCGTAAAGATGGTTTATGTGAATTAAAAATATAATAAAAACAAAAGTTAACAGGGAAAATACATTTTGGTATCTAATAAAAAACTATATACCTATTAACAGAATATATATAAAAGGAGTGCATTAAAGGTAACAAAAGAAACTCATAGCTGACATAACTTCATTTTGCTTCCTTTCTATATATTTCAACAACCTTTTTTTTTTACTTGCTTGATAGATTTCGATAAATTTATTATGTGTATAAAGAGGCATATTAGCAATATTATTTATCAAGTTATATATATATATATATATATATATATATATATATATATAT
>BMAW01065327.1:208470-233397 GCA_019974015.1 Nephila pilipes | reverse complement strand
GAAAAATGTCTGGATTTTAATTACCTATACTTCAGTTGTCCTATAACAGAAAATAATTGATGAGAGATTTTAAACAAAATGATATTTTGAATGGGTTTTCTTAACTCACATTGTAACTTAGTCTGGTTCAAAACATTAAGAGTTTTTTTATAACATTTTAAAGTGCTCAATTGAACTGAAAATTTGAACAATTTATTAGATGACAATTCGATAGTTAAAATATAATTAGAAAAATTAATTGATCAAAACTAATTATTTAAAGAATAAATTTTACTCGAAGTTTCTCGCTCAAAAATCACCAAATCCATTGTTTAATAATTTACCATTCGCTTTAATTTTAACTATATGTAGTTCATATCATATTCAATTTAATAATTTATTGTTTACTTTATTTTTAATTACATTTAGCTTAAATATATTCAATTTAGTAACATAATTTATCATTCGCTTTAATTTGAATTATATTTAGCTTAAATGATTAACTGAGTTAAAATGTTTTACACGTATTTACTTTAGGTGATAAATTTTATAAATGTCAAATATTAAAATTAATTATTGATTAAATTCAATTTGACTTGAACGTTCGCTTTTGCTCTAAAAATTTAAGGTAAAAAAATTATGTTACGCCAAGTAGGAAGTTTGAAAGAAAATCCATGTTCAAAAACTCGATATTTACGTGTGTTATTTAAATTTGAATAATTTGTCGCTAAAATTATCTGGAGAAATTTACAGATTTAAATAACTTAAGTTTAAAGTAAAAATAAACTGTATATGCGTGTTCATTTAATCTGAATTTAAAATCAGTGACAAACTTTTTGTTAAATTTAAAGAAAGGACATTTTTTTACCTCACAGAATATAAAATAACAAAATCATTCTTTGAAGCCTATTATGTTAGTACTACATTTCAATAGTTAATAAGTTATAAAGGTTCCATATATCAACATAACATGGAAAGTATTGGCTCTGACGTAAGAGCGTATCATTAATATGACGTAATATGAAAGCCATCTTAAATTTTGTAAGTTTTATTTAATGACATAGCTTCTCATTTGATAACGAAACTCTTATGATTTAAATGTGCAGTTTTCTGAATAACATAAAAGTTGAGTGGATTATTTCACAAACAGTATGGCTGTCACTATTACCGCTTCACGTCAAAATTACCATATGACGTCACAAATGCGCTTTTTGACAATTCTTCTCTATATGTTTATAATCTTACAACTTCCTACTGAAAAATGAAGAGCATGAAGAAATTGAAAATAGATTTAAAGTTCTTTATACAATATGAATTTTTTAGCCAAATTCGTTAATATGTTTTTCGTCTTTGTTTCGTAAAATTTATCTGAAGTTTGAACAAACTTAAAAACATTACTCTTGCTTCAAACGTTATGAATCGTGTAAAATTTGAATATTTTAAAGTATTTCAGATTGATGAATGATACAACGTATAGTAAAGGAAGATTGATGAGTCTGGATGATTTAAAAAAACTAGTTTCGCAATGGGAAGTTAAAGGGCCATCCACTGTATGAGTTAGCTGATGCTTGTTGCCTGCTTAAATATATCTCTATCTTCTAGGTAATTCACTTCTCATAGTGCTTGTTGGGAACAAAGCGGACCGGATAGACAATCGACAGTTTCCTCAAGCAAATTTTGAGGACATCATCACACACAAAGTGAGTTCATACATTGAGGCTAGTGCCGAGAGCATTGAAAATGTCAACCAAACATACAAGGCATTGATGCAACTTAGCCATGAATTACTCGCAGGGACGTCTTAAGACATGGGCCAACTGGGCCAGGGCTTCGCCTTTGAGGGGGCATCATCTCGTTCTCTACTTGGCCTCAATAAGATCCTGATCAAAATAATATTAATCGTCAAATGTTATTACTGGACATAAATGATTTAAGACAGTTACTTCTGTATTAAATATTTCTATTTGCAACGTTTACGAAGAATCAGGGGAAATATTAGTTTTATTTCTAAAGCGAGATGTGTCCAATTTATTGATAAGAATGCTGCTGTGGGAAGGACAGTCTCAAACATAACAGACACTCCTTTCAGCGACCTTTTATTTATTTGGACACGTGAGAATAGATATAAAATGCAATGCGGTTTGAGAACAAGCGGAGCCCCCATAGACTTAACATGGGTGCCGGTTTGAGGACAAGCAGAACGGCACAGCCTTTATCGTTATCTTGATGAAGGGGGAGATCTGGAGAAGTGATAGCCGTGTTCTTAGACGGGGATTTTTTATAGACCGTTATCGCTTTATACGTTCGATACGTTTTTCAAAATTAAAATTCTGTTTATTAAATTAGTATTGAATTTTCTTAATTAATAATAAATTAGAGCAAAATATAGATATAATGAGCTTTTAGTCTCATTCTTTAATTTATTTTACTATAAGCAATATTGAATTCTATAAGGATTTTAAGATCACGTAGAAATGTATAGTTTTAGTGATAGATGAATGGTATTCTTACTTAATTAGAAGAAATTAATACAATTCCTCCTAATTGCGTGATTGGAAGCAAGTTGAATGAATGGAATGAACTTTTTGGAGAGGGATAATTTAGTCCTTTATATGTTTTTTTTATTGAAAACTGTTATTTATTTTTTCCATATAAATATTTTTAATTATTAAAAACTAAAGTACTTTGCGCCTGTGATGCCATCTGTGAATAATTTGAATTTTTAAGCGTAAAACTATATTCTTATTCTTACTTTTAGTTTCGAACTCTAAAAGTCTTCGTACATGAATGTTAGAGGATGTGACCTTAACCATTCAACCACAAAGACCTATTACTTTATAATTATTTGATATATATATTATCAAAGACCAAGTAGCAATATTTAGTATAAAGTTGAGTTGTAAGACTCCTATAGTTGAAATTTTAATAGTAAAAATGCATAGAAAATTCGTGTTTAAGAAGACACTACAAAATTATTCAGAATTGATAAGGAAAAGGAAGACGTGAACATGCTACGAACGTGTTGTTACACGTATATTGAAAACAAGACCAAATTACACCTACTGTAGCGTTCCGCGGTGTAGGAATACATTATTCTGTTTCACCAATCAGCTTATTTAAGTTTTGTGATAAAACCCAGACAAACCAATCACAGTTCAGTATTGGGGTAAAGTTCTAATCATAGACTTGAATTACAATTAGTTCAAAGCCATTTCTGACTTCTTCACTGCCATAGAATGTAGCTTTAAACTTTATTCTATTTTAAACCGACTCATACAGAATTTGAAAAATGAAACGAATGCTGAATTCCCCAAATATGTCAACTAAACGTGTGTGTTTCAATAAAGATGCCCAAACTAGATTCCTCCTTTTCGGACAATGCTGTACCACCACATCATTTCCATTTGGGGCAAGACATCTATGCTGTGGTGACATATTTTGTTACCTCCGTGCAAGTTCATCGACGACAATATACAAGAGATGAAAACAATCGACTTTACCCAACTAAAAAAGGTGCTGTATGTCGCCTGTGCTCTTGCAATCCCTTGCAAATCGAATCGAGCTAATCAACGTGCCCTCCTCAACCGAAGAGACTTATGTTCTAAAAGACGCTTTGATGATTTCGATTGTGTTCATCGAGGACGTTTCACATATTTCCTGCCAGCGATACTTCAAACAGATGGACTTTTTTAGAAAGTTTATCCCAGGAACTTGTGTTATGAATGAAAACAGTTGGTCAGAATTAGCAGAAATTCACAAAAGAATTACGGTAAGTTCCATGTCCATGGTCTTTAATTGTATTTTTTGAAAATTGCTGTTAAATGAAGTTTCGAAAATCACACCAAAAGTTGTTGTGAATACAGACATTTCAGAAGTGGAATCATTACTAACTACTTCATTAATAGAACTTTTTTATGAATACTTAGGACGTTCTATTACCGACGTGTTTGAATGTTTTGGATGTACTGAGTGATATGCAAATCAACTCAGACATGAATGCATTACAATGGATCATGAAACTCGCTTCCAACTCTATGGTGATCTAGCCTTTTTTTCAATGAACTTTGACCAACTAATTCAATACTTTAATCAACGAATCCTACAAGTGCTAAATTATATAAGTCCTATGTTTGTAAATAATTGAGATATGACTTCTGTTATAAACAATGCCAAAAGTATGTATATTCCTTCTGATGTCCATCGCTTGCATTAAATAAAATAATTTTATGTATATTGATGTGTTATTACTGTTCAATCTTTAGTTTACATATTTATATTTGTGTTAATATTTTTTTCCAGTTAATTTAACGGTATAAATACTTTGAGTATTCTGCTTTTAGCATTATTCATGCATGTGATATTATTCAATAAGCCCGTCATTCTTTAGTTAAGAATGAATCTTGAAAGGGCTTATCAAGAACCTGAACATCCGGGTAGTTTTGGTGGTTTTGAGGCTTTATTTAGAGCAACAAACGGAAAATTTTCTAGAAAGGATATTAAAAATTGGTTAAGTGGGAAAGATTCATATACTTTACATAAACCTATTATAAAGAAATTTAAGAAAAATAGAGTATTTGTAAATCGAATTAATCAACAATTTCAAGCTGATTTAGTGGATATGCAGTCCCTTGCTAAGTTTAATGATGGGTATAGATTTTTACTGACTTGTATATGTGTTTTATCCAAATAAGCTTGGCCTGTTCCTTTGCATGATAAAAAATGCAAAACAATACTATCAACATTTAAAAAAATATTTTCTGAACGTGTTCCTCTTAAACTTCAAACTGATGCTGGTAAAGAATTTACAAACAAACTTTTTCAGAATTATCTTAAAAAGAAAATATAGGATTTTTTATGACAAGTAATAATACAAAAACCTCTATTATCGAACGATTTAGCAGAACGCTAAAGACGAAAATGTGGATGTACTTTACCGAAATGAATACAAAACGATACATTGATGTCGCAGATAAACTAGTTCACAGCTATAATAATATTTGGCATAGTAGCATACAAATGACACCAGCTTCTGTAACAGAGGTTAATCAGAGACAGGCATGGGAAAATCTCTATGATAAACAAAATAATAAAAAGGTGAATAATCCAAATTATTGAGTCAACGATACAGTTCGAATTAATAAGGATAAATTAATATTTGAAAAAGGATACGAACAGAATTGGATCAGAGAAATATTTACCATTCATCAAATTATTCACAGGAATCCAATCGTTTATAAATTGTAGAACTTAGCAGTGGAAATTATTTAGGGGACTTTTTATGAACAAGATCTTCAAAAAGTCACGCATTCGGGCTATTATCCTATTGAAAAAGCTTTGAATATGTGCAGAAGGAATGGTAAGATCAAATATTTTGTAACATTTTTGGGATATCCAGAAAAATTTAATATGTGGGTACAAGATATGATCATCTATAAAGAGGGATCAATATTTGCTTAATCATCAGTCGTAAAAATGCCTTTCTACATAACACTTATAAGTGATAGCTCCAAACACTTTTTTCCTGAAAATAAAATTTCTCAATTTACTACAAAACTTCCTACTCCCATTACTCTAAATGGTGAATGGGAAATAGGATTAGTTGATTTTATATATCATCACACATGGTATAATATAAGAGAAGATAACAATTTATTTGGTTTTGGCTTGGGTGATGGAAAGTCATTTGTTAGAAGAATTCCTCAAGGTAGTTACGAATCTATACCTGAGAATTTAGAGGGGAAGTACTTAGAATTTAAGAACAAAATAGAATTTCATTATCATCCTGTGATCAAAAGAGTGAAAATCAAGAAAAAGGGGCGTTTCAGACCTCCTTGGTTTTGAACCTGAGGAAATTAAAGGGAAAGCAGAAAGTCCTTATATCACCGATCCTAAAACTTTGTTTCCTCTTATATATGTTTATTGTGATTTGGTAGAACCTCAAATTGTAGGAGATATTCAAGTTCCACTTTTAAAAATTGTAAAAGTTGAAGGAAAAGATGGAGAAGTGGTGAATGCACATTATACATCACCTCATTACGTGCCTGTCATACGACGACATATCCAAACGGTTGAGATGGTTCTTAGACTACATTCAGTTGATTAAATACCATTTGAAAGAGAAAGAATGATAGACGTATTACATTTCCGAATGAGGCAAATAGTATAAAAGAAAATAAAAAAGTAAAAATGTATTCATTTATAGATCAAACCTGTCAGAATAAAGATGTCCGTTCCATATAAGTACAGTGTGAAACAATACGAAGATTATTATGTTAACCTAACAGGCAACTGTCTTTCCTATTATCAAAGTCAATCTTTTCAAAAAGGTTATGGTATAGGAGGTTGGTTCAAAAGACTGTTTCTCACTGCTTTGCCCGTCTGGACTCGAGGAGCCAAATCTGTAGAAAAAGAAGTTTTAAAAACAGGAATTCAAATTGCTAATGACTTACTCGAAGGACAGAATATGAAAGAAGCCGTTAAACTTCGATCAAGAGAAACTGGAAAAAAGTTAGCAAAAGAAGCCATTAAAACAGCGCATGGTATGCTTAGTTAAGGTAAAGAACATAAAAGAAAGAGAAGATTCTCAAAACAGTCAATCAGGAAAGAGAAAGGACGTGATATTTTTGATACGTAATAAAATGGCATTCTTTTTAAAAGATTATCCTGAATGTGCCAAGTCTGAATTAAATTTATTTACTCTTCCACCAACTCAAACAGTTATCGAAAAAGGACAATGGGTTCAATTTCATCCCATTTCGAATGTAGCAGATGGTGGACCTGTTGAATCTCTTATTTCTGGAAGTGGTGAAGATTATCTGGATTTGTCTCAAACACAATTGTATGTTAAGGCAAAAATTTTAAAAAGCGATGGAAAAGAACTCAATGATGATGATAAAATAGGACCTGTTAATCCTTTTCTTCATTCATCCTTTTCCCAAGTAGACGTAAGTTTAAATGGAAGAAATGTTCTTCCAGTAACAATACATTTGCTTATCGAGCTATTTTAGAAACTATACTAAATCATGGATATGATAGTAAAACTTCTCAACTTACCTCTGAAATATATTATATATATCTGAAATATACTGCTGGACGTTTCAATGTTTACGATGATACTGACAAAAATCCAAACGAGGGATTTAATAAACGAGCTGCACTGTTCAAAAAAAGTGCAACTGTTGACTTGATAGGAAGACTTCATGTGGATTTATTCAATCAAGACAGATTTTTACTTAACCTTGTTGATTTGAAAAATAAACTGATAAGAAGTAAGCCAGAATTTTGTCTCATAGGAAATGAAGGTTATAAAAAAGTGTTTGATCTTGTATCAATTTTTGTTAGAAAAGTGCACATAATCTAGGAGTCCTCATTGCTCATGCTAAAGCTTTAGAAAAAGCAACAGCTAAATATCCTATAGATAGAGTTAACTGCAAAGTGTTTTCAATACCTCAATCTAGTTTCTCATTTGTGCAAGAGAATGTATTTTCGGGGCAAATGCCTAAGCAAATAGTTTTAGCTTGTGTAGATAACGACGCTTTCAATGGAAACTATAAAAAGTCACCTTTTGAATTCAATCATTACATTATGAACTTCATCGGAGTCTATATAGATGGACAGCCTATGACTCATCAACCTTTAGAAGTAGATTTTGAAAAGGAAAATTATATTAGGGTATAGCAGAACTTATTTTTAAATTCTGAAGGACTCTATTTATCGAGAACGGAATATGCCAATGGATATTCATTATTTCTGTTTGATTTATCACCTGACTTGTGCGACGGAGAACATTTCAATCTTATAAGACATAGTAACTTAAGAATAGAATTAAAATTTTACAAAGCATTGGAACAAACAGTGTCGTTGATTGTTTTTGCAGAATATAAATCTTTAATTGAAATAAACAAAACTAGGAACGAAAGTAGTAAGCCGGGGTCCTCGCGGGCCGGAAGTGACATCATACTCCCCCCGCCCTCTTCTAGCCGTGTTGGTATGGATATACTGATAAAGTTATTATGTGTACCTACTGTATCGATAAGGGACCCCACCCCGTTATCTTTGGGATTGTTATTTAAGAAGCGATAAGCTCGTTGCGTTGATATATAAGTTCTATACAAGATAAATGAATAAAATTTAATAAATAAACTAAAAGTATTTTTACTCGATTAATTAAAAGATTTTTTTTTACACGAGATAGAATAAATGATTCTCTTTTCCACGGAAAGTTGTTGGATCGAATATTATTATTATTTAATGTACTTTTTTTTCGTTTGAATGAATATATATCTTAATCTGAATTAATTGGCAGCCATTTTTTTTTCTTCTCATAAGGTTTAGGAATTGAATATATTTTTAATCTGAATTAATTGGTATAACTGGAAGATATTTTTTTGATTTTTTCGCATAAGTTTGATATTATTATTTTATCCACTTTTTTTCGTTTGAATGAACTGAATGAATATATTTTGAAGGAATTAGTTGAAAAACAACTTTTTTTCTCATTATGTCTTACGTAAAGTTACTTGTACTTGATTAAATATTAACTAGATAAAGTTTAAGAACTTTTATCCATGCGTACATTGTATCCTAACGAAATGATTATTATTTTTACAATTGAAAAGAAAACGCTTTTTAAAACACCATTTTTTTGAATTTTACCTTCTTGCTCAAACATTATTAATAAACATCTAAACATTTTACGAAAATTCTAACGGATATAATATATGAAACAAACTTTTATATAAATAAGAACTGATTTAATTTTTTTCTCCAATGAATAGAACTATATGTTTGGTAGACTAACACAATCTTATTTAATGTAAATATTCAATGTTTAAATGATTTTACTACAATTTTCTTACTGTAGTAATTTTTAATATTTACTTCTTGAATTATTTTTCCTTTGACACACACACATATTTAGCTTTTTCGAAAACTCACTTCTAACAATCTTGTTTAATATTCATTAAGTTAATTTTTTTTCTTCATGTATGCATTCTTTTTCTAACAACGTTTAGTTATATGAGTTAATTGAATAAATTTAGATCGAATTGCTTAGTATTAAAAAAAACCTTAACTTATGAAGTAATTACTAATAAGTTTATTGAAAATATACTGTTGATTTATGAAAACATTTTAATTTAGAGTTTCTACGTTTCTTATCTCATTTTTTGACTGTATTTGCTTCGAAATTCTAGGAAACATCTGCGTACCGATAAATGCGGTGCCGATTGTCTGTGCCCCCTTATCTAGTGTATATTGTAAAGAAGGATTTCATTTCTGAGGTTTATGTTGATTTTTACTGTGGGATTGTTCTGGTGAAATATCTTATCACTGATGCAACGAAAGTTTGCTAAATTAAGGAATGGGAATTTTCAAGGGTTATGTTGGTTTAACTGTGAGAATGTTGTGATAAAATATTTAATCACTGATATAACAAGGGTTAGATTTACTTAATCACAGTAGAAGGATTTTCTGGACTTTTATGTTAACTAAAATGTTTGGAAAGTTCTGATAAAATATCTTATCACAACGAGGAGAAGATATCTATTGATTCTTAGAAGGATTACTAGGAGTAATACTAAACTTATTTCTGGAAAGTTCTGATATGATTTCTAAACACGGATAAAAGAGGAAGAGATTTGAGATCATAAATAAACTGTGATTGGTGGAAAATGACGTAGCTACTTTTACAAAAACTTTGGTTTGCTGAAATATAATATGACATCAACCAATTTCTTTAATATATGGGTCTACACTTTCAAACCCATTTCTTTTATGATTTTATTCTTGCTATTTACCATTTGAGTTTTTTTTTTCTTTTTATTTTTTTTTATTTATTTATTTATTATTTTTTTTGATGATTTTAGTTTTTGCCGATTTAGCAACAAAAATTTGTTTGAAATGGAGTCAACTAAGAGAACTATTAGCGAAGTAAGTTCCTTTTACTTAACATATTTAGTTAATTTAAAAAAATATATTAGTATATGTTCATAGTTTATTCATTCGTATTATTTTGAAATAATACTTTTTTGAAAATAAGTGTATCTTTATAAATTTTATGATTTGTTTTTTATTATAAGGAATTTATCAATAATTCGATTATAGAAATGAAAAAATGCGTTTGAACGTTCTGTTTATTTATGTCACAATTGAAAATCAATATGTGCTTTTACTAACTGGAATGGTATTCTTTTACATAGATTCTGTTTGAAGATGAAGATATGCCGTTTGACAGCGACGATGAAGTAAGTGAATATATTATTGAAAACTTTCTTTTTTTTGTGTAAAATTTATGAGTTCTTATTTAATTTTTATACTGTTATTTAAGATTATTACTGAATGCAGTCAGGATTTCTTGGAAGCATCTCCTTTTTTTGAGAATCTACCTTCTCAGTTTGGTATTGGAAAGGAGGTACTGTTTTTTATTATCCTACATTTTTTAAAATTTAGTTTTGAATATGTTATGTATAATTTATTTGTAGATTTTACAAGTACAGAGTATTTTTTGTTTATATGTGTTATTTTATTCTAATCAACACTGTTCTTTTTATAGTTGGAGGATGCTATAAGTTTAGAGGAAAGATCGAGACGCCGTAACAATCGATTTCAGGTCGAATAAATCATTTCTCGATTCCGAATCGACGAAGAAAGACTTCCTCGTGATTTAAGAGGGATCATGCTATCTACGGTTGTCGACACTGTTCGTAGACTGTTCGAGCTTTTGATAGCGAGAACAACCGTAAACCTGAATGCTACTGATCTGATCCGATTTTGTATTCAGACAGAGGGCTTAGATAGGCCGATATCGACTACCCTTATGCCTGTATCTTCTATTACGGCAGAAAAAGTACTATATGCTGTAATGAAGGTTTTATAGTCCTAGGACACAATCCAGTTGGACAAAGGGTTTACTGTGGGTGTCATAACGGTGAGACGACTTATAGGAGCAGGTAGAAACCGTAAGGTATCGAGTGTCAAGTTAGATCGCGTCACCAAACGCTCGATATTAGCCATTCCCATGACAGTTTTCGAAAAACCACTTAAATGGACAAATAGTGGTAATATCAACCAAAAATTTGAATCAGGTAACTTTTTTTTTATTTTGCTTCATGTGTGATTGTAAAAAATAGTCACACACGTCTCATTTATGTTTGTATTTTTACAGGTGTCTTACAAAGGCCGATGCTGACCCCGGCGCATCAATTTATGGCTGCATGACGGACATTATGACGTTATCAAGTCGTTGAAAGGTTTTATATGGCTCAGACTTCTATTGTGAAAGTTGCGAAAAACCTAATAAACGTTTAGAAGAGCATCGATGCCCAAATGCATGTTTTAATTGTTTGCGAACGGACTGTACGCCTGGGGAAAAGCAACGGTGTCAGGATTGTGACAGACTATGCAATTCGGAAAAATGTTTTGAAAAGCATAAAGCGACGAAAGGAAATCAAGAATTATCAATTTTCGATCGAGTAAGTTCCATTTCCTCCTTTGTTTCTTCTACTACTTTTTTTTCCTACTTTGTTCGTCTTTGAATAAAATGCATTTATGAATTATTTCTCTTTTAGGTATACCAGTGTACGGACTATTGCAAGGTGATTAGAGCCGTGATTGTCCGAAACACCTGCACCAGTGTGGCACCACCAAGTGTCCGTCTTGCAGAATATTTGTTCATTTTGCTGACCATCTGTGCCCACCTGACACCTCAAAAACAAAATGATAACATCATTTTTTTTAATTTCGAGACGGACCAGTCTTCAGGTGAGCACTTTGTAAATTTCGCCTTGGCACACTATACTAACGGCGAATATTTACGAATCATTCAATTGATCATTATTACTTATTAAATTAAAAAATTGGTTTTTGAAATTAGCGAATTCTGCTATTACTCCAGAAAATTCGGGTAATGGAATTTGAGGTAAGCGGATACTATGTTTACCATTGTCATTTAAATTAAAAATTGCATTTTCAGTATTTTTCAAAGAATACATAAAAAGTTTGAGACCTACTTCGGTTTTTTCGATCCGTTCATTTATATCTTCGATATCCAGCTGAATAACTTCCAGATTTTCGGAAGTTTCTATTTCACAATAATCCTCAGCTATTTTAGACAGATTTGATCTGCAATTGCTCAATGTTTTTGAGCTTTACTTCGATTTCAGTGACACTAGTATCCTTTGATTCTGTTTTTTCGGAGGTAAAAGTCTCTAACCTAGTTAAAGTTCCTTTAATCGAACCTTTTAAACGATTCAATTTCTCTTCAGTAGCGTTGCTATCATTTTTATTTTCAGACCTTTTATCCATTTCTCCGGCTACTTAGGACCAATATTTCGTCGAATTGTTGTGTGGACTGTGAACTGGTTAGATAAAAAATCAATCTTTTGAAACGCTAAACCTAGTTTATTAGAGCCCCCGCTTTTGTTGGGGTGCAGCTCTCAACTGAACATTTTGCAAATTTGTACAGATGGCGCTACAGTGCGCTGATGACGTAACATCATGTATGAAGTCTTTTAAGAATTAAAAGAAACTGTAACTATATTTCTCCACCTTTATAACCAAAATGCTATTTTGTATGCATCTCATGAATTTTGAGAACAACTTTTTCCCTTGAAAGTAAAAATATCAGGTTTTTGTGCTTTAAGTGAAACTCAAAATATACTTTGATTTTTTTTTTATTTGAAATTATGTATTTATTGACCTTTGAATACTTCTAATGTCTATTATTTAATAAAGTCGTCATTCAAATGGTTTTCATAAAGATGAAAATATCATTGGTTCAGTTGAGCATCTGTTTTGTGTTTCTATCTGTTTAATAAGAGGTGTTGTCTAAATGCTAATCTGATATACTTATAGAATTCAATAGCATTAATTTTTAAAAGAAAACTTGAGTCAAATCTGGACAACTTTTTATAAGTATCAAGCGTGCTGTCCTGTTTTAAAATATTTTATATGTAACATCATTAACTTTTGCTGACAACAGTCCAATGGTTATGATTTTAAAGACCTATTTTTCCAAGAAAAACGAATGTTTCCAATGATTTGTTATTTATTACTGATATACTATTATCTCAAGAGAATAATTAGACTCTAATTTTAAGAAAAATTCAGCTTTATCCTTAAAAAAAGCTTTTCATACATCTCTTCCAAATGAAGTTGTTTTTGGAATTGTTTGAAATAATTAAATTTTCTAGATTTACCAGATATCTTTTTTACCCTTTATAAAAAATTTTGTTTTTCTTTTTCGCTTGTCTACAATGTATTTTTCTTTTTTATTTCCAAGTTTATAATTTTAATTATTGATGGCAATAAATATGAAGCGTATCTCAGCTTTTTAAATTGTACTTACATAATCTACAGATTTTCACATTTTACTTGAAAAAATTTCAAATTTTCGAAAAATTTCATTCGATTTAAAATAAGGTACAAAATAATAATAACAAGTGTTATTATCAACTTCTTTAAATTGCGAACTTTACTCTCTCACCTATTCCGTTCAATCATCGTATTCTTTTCCGGCGTATATGAACACAATAGGCTTGAAATTGCATAACCTCGATGATTTCCCAAGTTCGAAATCTCCTGCGATAGCTTGGAAACTTCCATGCAGCTACAGAGGCTCTCACGATAACCTAAAAGCTTCTACCCAGATACGGATCCTCCTGCGATAATTGCATGAAATCGTATGCCAGAATTTTTAGCGGTAGCTGTTCAACCTGCATTAAGAATAGACTCGTCCATTCCCCTCCCCATCCAGCTTTTCGTAAAAATGTTTGACAGAATTCATCCCACTCTCCGTGAAAACTAATAATGCAGATCTTTGGCAGTTCCTTAGAATCGCGGTACAAGTCAATAAACTTATTCAGTCAAAAATACAGACACACAAAAACAAGATTTATTAAGAAACACCACCATCGCAGAGAAGGACAATGTAACGTCGTGACCCCAGAATGCGTGGAATGAAGCGGTAACGTGAAGGGATCACACAGCATAAGTAAAAATAATTCTTTATTTTACCAATCTATGGATTATATTCTAGTTAAGCGTTTCCGCCTGGTTTCCATTCGCACTAAGTCCAAACACATATAACTACTCAGCACAAAGTCCAAACACGTATATCTACACAGCACAAGTCCAAACACATATAGTTAATATACCACCAATAGCTTAATATAAAATGCAGTTCGATTTTAGTTCTAAAATCGCAAGAGCAGGCAATAGCCTCCAACTTCTAGCTGGAACCTTCTCTCGCTCCCCGGCAGGAATCCCCTCTCCTTCTTTTCTCCCTTTTTAAAACCTCGGGTAGGTCTGTTTCATGACCCCCTTTGATTTACTTTCATTTTTGACTGAACTATCCAATCAAAGACAAACTCGGTTTTTGCCCCCTGCAACACCATTCACTCTTATCGGCCAATGTCACTTTTCCCCACGTGCAAGCCGATGTCGGCCGTCACACGGCTAGGCCCTAAATTCACATAAATATCAATGTCATGGGTCAACAATACCTCACAAAGAGGATTCAACTCGGCCGCACCTGTGTAACAGAGTCAGATGTTCATGAATTTAGCTGACCCAAGCCCCCTGATTTTGCTCATTTATTGCTATTAAGCAATAAACTTTTTATTGTGACTTTGAATGATTTTTTTTTTAATTTGAAAAATCATTACATCTTCAAACTTGCTTGTCTTTTAGCTTAATTTTTCAAATACTAAACATTACTAGCGCAAAAGTAAAATATTTTTTTTAGAAAGGGTAAAGGTTTAAGGTACAGAGTACAGATTGTTTTTTTTTTTTTTTCAAAGAGACGTAAAAATTGTTTAAATGAAAACTTATAAAAGAAGAAAAGCCAGAATGAAGTAATATTGCGTTATTTCTATATTTATTGAAATGTTAATTTGTTTGATTTAGTTATTTGTATAACCCATATTCAATTAAAATAGTCTCAGTAATATTTTTTAAAATACAAAAATTGAATTGAGCATTTGTATTTCCCCCTCTATTAAAAAGGCAAGAATTACAGATTATCTTTTAAATATTTTTGTAAACAATTTCTTCGTGTTTATTTTAGTATGGAGAAAAATAGTAAGTCTCACCAAGTACAAAAATTTCTAATAAACGGCAGAATGTGTGCACATAATACATTTTAGAATTTTTTTCACCTTTTGAAATATAAAGAAAAATTATATGAAATACATATCGAAAATCAAATCGAAATAACCGAGTAAGAGGTACAATATATAATAAACGTTCCGAAAGAAACAAATTTTAAGCGAAAATACATTGTTAAGATTGTATGTAAAAGGAAACAGTGAAACACGGTATTAAATATTATGCATACATTAAACATAGCAATTAGTGTTCACCATATTTTAATAATAATAAGCATCTTCGTTTTTATTTTAAATAAAATGATTTGTTAAACTGATCACCAAATCCAAATATTCACTAGTTCGATACAAATAGTGACATGAAAATTACGGATATGTGTCACAATAAATTTATTAGCATTTATAAATTATCTTTTCTATTTTCTAAATCTTTAATTTTTTGTATTTTTACTTTGTTTAAAATTAAGAGTTTATGTGCTTGTTTATTATCTATGTTTTGGAAAAGTTTGTATTTTGGTGAATGACAACGTTTTGTAAGAAAGATTTGGCCGGTTACAATGTAAGTAAATGGATTCAGAATAGATTGCACATTTTTTACCTCGAGAAAACCACACGATATACTTATTTATAAGTGGGAGAAACGACAAAATGATAAGATATTCAGATAGAGTGTCAACAACATACATCCGTCGTTCTCTACACACACCTCTTGAAGTTCAACAATTTTGTGACAACAGTTTCCGAACGGAATTAGAAAGAAAAAAAAAGATAAAAATACAAACGAAATATATTCTATTTAAATCCAACAATAAGATATAAAAGAATGAAAAGGAAAAAAGAAAACTTGATTAAGAAAAAGTATCTAAAACTACATGAAACATAAAGCGAAAACGATCTGCATCTAACTCGATGTTTTAACGTGAATCAAAAATCCCGATCACTTTAACAAATGTAAATTATACAAATAAGCTTAAATAAAGATCATTACGGAAACAATAATATCTATATCCATTTATTAGTTACATACTGAACTTGAAGATATCAAAGTGAAAAAATTTCATGAATTTTGAAAGGATGTATAATTCATTTAAAACACATATGTATAGACATGCAAAAAACCTTTTAAAATTATATGGGCTAAATAAAAAAAAATATTTTTTTAATACTTTTCTTCCTTACAAAACAAAATATTTAATTAATAATGCATTTTTGAAAAACGCAACAATATGTTCAAAAACAAACATACATGAGAAGATAACATATTCTATAATATTGCCAACGAGAACTTCTACACTTGCTTTTCTCATCCAGAGAGTGAAGCAATAAAACTATATTAGTACCCAAGAATGGCATAAAATTATTTGACTGATTATCGTACACTTACGGACAAAAAAATTAGCGCACCAAGAAGGAGTCATCAAAATGAAACGAAATTTTACATACGTAATGACAACGTTGATATAAGCAAATGATTAGAAAATCAAAGAAAAAGAATCATTTATTTCAGAGAAAAAGGTAAAAAAAATGGAGGATTTAATACCCTGTTGAACCACCTGTAGCGCGAATGCACGAAGCGATACGATCGGGCATTAAGGCATGTTCTGTATGATGTCTTGAGACATTTCGTTCCATATTTGCTGTAGCCTTGCCTCTAGTTCTCTCGTGTGATGCCCAACTTGCCATCCCAAATGATCCCAGATATGCTCAATTAGAGACAAATCTGGGGATCGGGCAGGCCAAGGAAGGGTAGTAACAGTGCGGAGACAGTCTCGTGATACCCTTGCTGTGTGAGGGCGAGCATTGTCTTGTCGAAAATTGGCTCTTGGGAGCCGTTGCATGAGTGGAAAAACATGTAGTTGCCGCATGTCATGAACAAACCGCTGGGCTGTCATGGTGCCACGGATCAATACTAGGGGTGACCATGTATTGTAGGCAATGGTAACCCATACCATCACACCAGCTGTGGGAGCGGTGTGTCACTGTAAAGCAAAGGCAGGATATAGGCGTTCACCACGGGGTCTTCACATAACGAACACGATTGCTCTCATTGCTGAGATTGAATCTGGATTCGTCGCTAAAGACGACCTGGTTCCATTCCGCTTCAGTCCAGTTTCCTCGTCCGCGGCACCACTCCAAACGAAAGCGTCGATGGGTGGGTGTCAAGGGCAGCACACGTAATGGGCGCAACGATCCCAAATGTCCTTCAGCCAGGCGCCTTCGTATAGTTCGAGAAGACACTGAGGCCCCTAATGAAGGTGCTACCTGTGCCTGGATGGCGGCCGATGAAGCAGTTGGCTGTACGCGTGCATTTCTTACGATGTGGCGGTCTTCTCGACGACTGGTCTGTCGAGGGCTTCCTGAGCCTGGTTTTCATGTAAATGACATCTCTGGAATCACTTGTCCCAACACCTCCTCACAACACAATCAGAGCGGCCTAATTGACGAGCTACTCGCCTAGCTGACCACCCAGCTTCCATGATGTCGATGATTCTCCCCCTCTCAAATTTTGACAGCTGCTCATATTGTATTCGAAAATGGCGTAATGGCATGTCTACCTCAGCTCTTCTTTTGTAAACGATTCAGCACACTCAAACAAGCTTTGGTTACCTGCTTTATACTCCCCCGAGAACGACGTTAAACATCCTGTACGTAGTGAATATTGCTTCGCGGGAGCACTTAGCCCGTGTAGGGCCTTAATTTCCATACCTGAAGCCTGATATATACAATGCCCATGTTTAAGAGGATGCTTATTACGTTTAGAATTAAATAAAATAAATAAAGAATAAATAAATAATTAAATAAAGAATGAATTAAAATTATAGATCTATTAAGTTATTAAAGTTACATGAGATTAAAATTTAAAAGACGGGCTAAATTAACCCCGTACATGCTATACGAAATGCGCAATCAAGCTGCATTTCTAATCCTTTGCATATCTCCCCGACATGTACCTTCATGCCAAGTTTCGTTACGATCCCGCAATTATTTCTTGATGCACTAATTTTTTTTGTCCATGAGTGTATTTAGATAAATGAATAGAAGAAATTTACAGGAGTGGAAATATATCAAATTTTGAAAAAACGGATCGATAATTGTGAATTCTTAAAATATTTTTGAAGATTTATCATCTTCAACAATGTGATAAAAGGAAAGAAACAGTAAAAAATAAAGATCCCGATATCGAAACGTTCTTTAAGTCATAACAAATTTTAAAAACTGCTCCGTAACGTTATCAACAAATCTACAAAAAACCTCTGGTTTTCTCAAACAGTAAATACTCAATTTTAACTCGAGGTCCAGAGGAAGAAACTGTCTACAAATGCTATGCTTAACTTTGCACTAATATTGTAAATTTCATAGTATACCTGATGAAAAACAGAAAAAGAAGTTTAAAAAAAAATTTGCAGTCATAAAAAAAAAAATCCAACAATCTGCTTCGTCAATAAGAAATATATCAAGATAACAAACTTAATGCATCAAAGAGTAAAGTGATTACCCGTATGTACGCTAAATAAGAGCATGGATTGCATGTTAAAAATAAAATTCACATTGGTATATTGTATTTGCGTTCCTTTCCACATAAGGTTAGAAAATTAATTTTAAGAATAACATTTTTTTTTTAATATTGGAAAATAAAATTGAAACGTAACAAAAAAAAAAAAAAACTGAAATGTGTGACACTTTTAAAATTAGAAAACAAAATTGAAACATAACACTTTTCAAAATTAGAAAAAAAAATTAAAACATAACTTTTTTTCAAATTTAGAAAATAAAATTGTAACATAACTTTTTTCAAAATTAGAAAATAAAATTGAAATGTAACATTTTTAAAACTAGAAAATAAGTTTTAGGAATAATTCAACGATCCTTATTTTTTTAATAAAAGAACACACAGCTAAAAAAATGGTTTTGAAAATGCATCTGCGAGTGCTCTTTATAATCATTGAAGAATATCCGCTCACTTACAGGCATACATTAGTACGTATGTTTCGTGCAAACCAGAAATCCAAAATGCAACACAAGGAGACTTAACCAGAAATGAAAATGTATATTATTTTTATTTTGTGATTATACTATTGGAGTAAATTATTTTTAAATTGATATTCAATTTAAAAATATTTTGTTTCAATGTTGAAAAGTTATTACAGAAATATCCACATATATTCTCTAAAATTGGAATTATTACATAGTATTTGAGATATATTTAATTAATAGTTGATATTTCTAATAATATAATCACAACAGTTAATTGCAAAAGAAGATGTTAATCAATAAAATTGGAAGAAACAGTTAAAAGTATTTGGCTGCTTAGAATTGAAGCAATAAATTAATGTTATCTTTTAGATTACAATACACTTAGAAAAACTTATTTGTCAAAATCTTGTTCAGAATATTTACTTTTAAATAATTAGAAAATATAATATTTTTACATACATATACAACATTATTTAATACTTTAGTTTAAAAAATTATAATTTTTCTTAGAAATCTCTGGCATTGTTTGAATTATAAAACAATGATCAACGAGATCAATGTTTTAAAAGTTTTAATTTTATACCTATCTAGATAAAATTGCCACTGTCATCGTTAACACATCTTGCGTTTAGTGAAGACAAATGAGGGAGTAAGTGTTTAGGATCTCAGAAATCTATGAATACATAGTTTCAACAGAGAGATCTATCAATATATATATTTTCAAATCATCAAATGTACAACATGAAATACAAATTTTGATCACAAAAGTAAGGAGCATCTAAATCAAATTCTATACACTGAAAAGAGAAGAATTATAACTTTTCCCTACCTATTCGTCACAAATAATTAATAATAGGAGACTTTAATTAACCCAATTTCATACTTTTTTTGTAAAGGCAAATTTATCATAATCTTCCTTTCCCTTGTAATTGTTTCTTAAAAATATCATTTTCTTCAACAACTTTCGAAGAAAATCCATTGTTATTTTTCATATCTTTTGAGTTTGTTAAATATGCTATCACAAGTATTTTCTACTAATCGATAATTATGCTTGCATCAAAGGCCTCCACGAAAAAAGTCATCTAAGGCTTTTTCTATGTGATCGCGTTAATTAAAAAAATCCCCATTTGTAAACTAAATAAATAAAACACAGAATGATTTTGATAAATATAATGAATTTTGTTTGTAACGACAAAAGACATTGGAAATTATGGCGTATACAAATTCGTGATAGAAATTAAAATTTACACATTTAGAATTTTGATTACATTTAAGTTATTCTTTTTTTTAAAGTAAAGTTTTGCTTCCTTTCATATCCGAATTCTAAATTCAACTTGAGCGTTATGTTTTATTGTATTCCGAAAATCTTTTCTTCATTTACTCTTAATTTCTTCCCAGAATTATTTTCAAAATAAACTAAGTGTGATGTTTTTTTCAAAATTGACTTGAGACTATTAAGCATTATTTAGTAGTATGGCAATATCTCCTTTACCCCAATCATAACTTAGGATGAAAAGTAGTCTCAATAGAATTGGACATTTTGAGTCACAGTGTCGTACGGCAACTTTTAACACGGAGAGGAGTTTCCTTGGAAACCTTCGAAACTAAATGGTTACCGCTGGTATTTTTCTAAATTTAAAGTGTTGGGAACTTTTCTAGAAAACAATTGACACCCGTAGAATCGAATAACGCGGTGGGATCAGCCGTCCCTCTCCTCCCACCGTGCAAAAAGGTAGGTTTTAAAGGTATAACGTCGTGACCCCAGAATTTATGGAATGGCTCAATAGCGTGAAGGAATCACACAGCTTAAAAAAAATATCTTCTTTTGCTTACAATTGTATGAGTTATACTCAAGTTACAAAGCGTTTTTGCCTTGTTACTCTTTGCACAATGTCACGAACAAAATACCACCATTAGGAAAATACCCCTATGCATTTAGTCACTAAGGGATTCAATTTATCAAAATCGCGCAGAAGAATAGCCTCAATCACCACCTCTATCGTTCACTCCTTGCGGGATCGTCGTTCTCCGGATCCCCTCTTCGCCTCTATGTTTTTCTCCGTCCCTTTTAAATCTCAAGGTAGGGCTGACTCACGCCCCTTTCGATCAGTTTCATTTCCGATTGGACTGCCAATGACTTTCACAGACAACCTTCATCTCTGTCCCCCAACATCATTCGTTCTTATCGGACCATATCCAGTTAACTGCACGGGCACGCAGGAGCCACATGTCGGACGTCAAACGGATAGGCCTTAAATTTTCATTTCGTAATTCACTATTCCTCACACAGGTGAATCATCCCTACCACATCTGTGTAGCAAAGTTACGTGTTCATGAATGCACCAAAGTAGCTGACCCCAGGTGTGGCTTATTTATTCCCCGCTTTCGAGAAATAAACTTTTAATATGCCTTTGAATAGGGAGTACAAGAAAACAAAAACGGAAGTTCAATACAAATGTCTTTGGCGGGGAATTCTGTGTAGGCTTCGTTACAGATGTCTCTGACGGGGTTATTTTTTTAGCTCGATACAATATATTTTTAATAAAAAAAAACTTCACTCTCATTTCCTTCCCCCGTTTACAGTTGTCATTAGCGCTGTTAGAACTTCGAGGGAATAGAAAATTGTGATTTAATGGGAGTCCGTATTGTTATTTGAAGGCAATAATATTAAATAAATACAGTTTTTTCAAACAATTGTTTTGTATTAATGGTGGACACTTGTTTTCCCATCCTACTGAATAAAGAGGTAAGGTATTTGTGAAAATAATTAGTATTTTTTAAAGAAACACTGAGATATGCATCAAATATATTACATAATCCAGATACTGCTACTTTGTTCGTATACTTTTAAAGCACAAACTAGTATTGACTCAAAATTAAATTAAATTGTTTAAAACGACAATTAAATGTAATGAATACTTGTATATTATATTTCCTTGTACACGGAGAAAAAAGAAATACTCAAAAATGAATACCTAGACGTACTCATTTTGAAATGAGTATGTTTGTATCAGATTTGAGCGTATACCTTTATCGAATGTGAACATAACAAGTATTCAAAACCAAAAAGAAATGGGAAATCAGCATTCTCAAAAAATTATTACAGATATAAGGACTATAAAAGTTCCTTTTATATACTGACTACGTATTTTACAAAGTGGGTTTCAAAAACAAATATGGTTTGCTTTAATATTTCGAACTATATTTCGTATTTACCACGCTACACGCGGTAGAATACAGGAATATTAAAATGAGTAAGTACGCATACTCATTTTCGCGTCTGTGTTTGCTTATATTTTTTTTCCCAGTGACTCACTCACCACTACAGAAAGATTCTTTTATTTAAGATATAAAAATGTTGTTGAAATATTATTGATCATGATTTCTGATTTATGATTTGAAAATGATTTTCTGTGAGTAATTATTTGTGCTTTGCAGGTGTTTTTTTGTCTGTATTCATATTGCATCGTAATCGTAGCTTAGTGACTTCTTACTTTAATTTGCATTAAAATTATTTTCATGCATGTAAATATTTGTGTATGAAGCTTATATTTTATAGAATAACATTACAGTATTCAAAAAGCAGAGTTATTAAAATTTTGAGCCATTTTGCTACATTTTTTTTTAGGTAAAATCCATTCCAGGTAAAATCAAACTTTGATGGATCCCCGTGGCGATTTTTTTGAGATGGCGCCAAAGCGGGTGTTTCAAACTCGGAGCTTCCGAAAGAGAGAGATTGGCTCTTGCGCCATAAAACCTCACAGTCACTCACTCACCGAAAGAGAGAAAAAAAGATGGCGTCGTGCCTGGAAAGCAAAAGAAGTACCAGAATGACACCAAGGCGGGTATTTCAAATGAGAAGCGAGAGAAGATGGCGTCGAATCTCCTTTTACAGATTTTATAGGGTTACCATAAACAAACCTGCATGGTAACCACATTAGCGATTTATCGCCAAAAGAAAGTTAAAGTTCGCCAGGCCCCCTCCAACTTCGATTCAACCGAATTTTGAATCGGAAGTTTTGTAACAAAAACTTCATAAAGTGTAAAATAATATATAAGATGAAGAAAATGATACTTGCAAATAAAGAAGCGCTTATTTATTTCCCTGAAAATTTTAATTGATATATATTTTTCTGCTTAAAATTCATTTTCGATACAACAACAGTATCGGAAAATAAATTCAAAACATACTCACTGGATTGTTTGATTCTCATATTTGATGCAGTAACAGATTCACAAATAAATACATGACACTCATTTTTCTATTCTACACTCATAATTGATCCAAAATTATATTCAAAAATGAGTATGTGAAGTTTCCATTTTGAGTACGTACAAAAATGAGTATGTGCGAGACTCAAATATGAGTATGTTGGGATAGGAACTATTTTGAGTATGTGACGTATTCAAAAGTGAGTACGTGAAGTTGCCATTCTGAGTATGTGCTTGTTACTAAAAATGAGTATGTGCGAATCTCAAATTTGAATACGTTGGGATCGGAGCCATTTTGAGTATGTGAAGTATTCAAAAGTGAGCACTTTCTACTCGATTTTGCATACCCGTTTTTCGCAGTGTATGTTTCACAAAAAATTTGATATACTGATGTACTTATAATTCAACACCTTGAACAAATCTGATTCAATGAAAAGAATCTTAGAAGAAGAAATATTTTCTTGAATAGTATCTTACAAATTAAACAATTTCTTAAAAAAATAATTTTCAGTTTTGAAAGATATTTCTGATGTTATGGCGATTGGTAGAAAAAAAAATTTAAAGTACTAAAAAATTTTCTATGAGATACAAATAAACTATTTTTCAGCAAACAGAGTCTGAATCTTTAAAAAAAAATCTTTTTGGCAATATTAGACGACCAATTTGGATTTCATTAAATAATTGGAGTCAGTCCATGTTGTACTTTGCAAGGAAACATTTACTTCTTCCTTGAGGTTGCGGCAAAAAAGTTTATCTTATTCTCCTTTCAACCAATTTTAAAATATTTCATCAGAGAGATATAATTTTATTTCAGCTAAAACATTTTCTATTTGCACACTCACAAGATTAATTACATTTATTTAAATACTCTTGCAAAAGCGTTTTATATAAAAACTTTCAATACACTTTTTTATCTGATGAAATCAACTAGCCATATTTTAATAAAAATGCCTATTTCACATGAAAATCAAAATATAGTTTACAAAATTTGAACGTATGTTTTTTTGAGATGATTCCAAAGCAAACTGATTCGAGAGGGATGATTGTACTTTTTTTTCTTCTTTTCTCCTAATCTCTCTGTCTCAAATGAGGTTTTAACAATCACAGAATTATTTTTTTCTCCATTTTAATAAGAAACAAAACTAAAAGCAAACTATTTTTGATAGTCAGTAATCTTTATTTTTGCAATAAAACTGTAGAATTTTCAAATCATTTAGGGAAGAGGGCCTAAATTAACTGGATCGAACGTCAAGGACCCTCGAAAGTGTTTTCATATATATATGATTATATATGATGAACCTTCGTACTCACATTTAAATTTCTTTTCCTTTATCAACATCAAATTTTTACATCCAACTAAATTTGCCATTAATTTCAGCTGCCACCTACATTTTATAAAGTCGTACGATAGGCGTCAGCATCACGAGCACCTTCTCATTGCTGCTTAATGACAATTCAGAAACTTCCCAGTTTGAATAAGGTTTTAAATCTCATCCTAATTGTTGATCACAATTCTCTCTCTGTTTTTTTCACCCTTACTTCAAGTCTGCTGCTTGCCAAGTAATATACACTACTCTGAACTATTTTTTGCTGCTGCTGCTTCAACATGATAGATGAACTAATATATATATATATATATATATATATATATATATTA